>CAKNYM010047640.1:71645-94786 GCA_932195095.1 Andricus curvator
TAATGTAGCTATTTTATTTTTGCTAGAAAATTGATCTTTTTCAGTTAAAAGTTCACTTGTTTTGTTGAAAACTCGTAATTCCCAGAAATTTTTTATTTTTTTCAATAGTTTGAAGGGATTTCAAAGACTTTGAAATATTTTAGGGTATTTTAAGATTCCAAGGCATTTTCAAGAGATTTAAATAATTTCAAGGATTTTCAAGGGTTTTAATAATTTTAATGGATTTTAATATTTTAATGGATTTCAAAGAATTTATTCACACGAAGTGAGGAATTTCGTAATGTTTCAAAGATTTGAAGAGATTTTAAAATATTTTGTGGAATTCGCCCTGAATTCTTATTAATTAATCCTGAATTCTTTTGAATTCTTCTAAATTCACTCAATTTTACTCAATTCAGTGGATTCTTGAAAAGTTTTTGTTTAATTCATCCTGAAGTCTCTAAAACTCACCTTAAACTCTTAAGCATTTCATCAAATTCTTTTAAATCCTCTTTAATTTTTTCTAAACTTATTTCAAACTTACTCAATTCAATTAATTTTTTCATATTTCTGAATTGTTTTGAATTCACTTGATTGCTTTCTATATTCAGCTTTGTTTTTTATGAATTTCATCAAATTCTTCTCATTTCCCTTAAATTCCACTAAATTCGCTCAAATTTTACTGAAATCAATGGAATTTTTTCGATTTTTAAAATTATTTCCAATTCATTTGAATTCTTTTAAATTGGTTCGCAGTCATTAGTCACTTTTTTGGTTATAAATTAGTAGGGTTTTCATGATTTGAAGAGATTTGAAATTATTTTTTGGAATTCACCCTGAATTCTTTTAAATTCTTTGGAATTCTCTGGAAATTTTTTAGTTCACTTGAATTCTACTAAATTAACTCAATTCAACTTAATTCAATGGATTTTTTTAAAAATTTTTAAAGTTTTTATTTAATTGATCCTGAAGTATTTTAACCTCACCTAGAATTCTTAGCCATTTCATCATATTCTTTGGAATTCCCTTGAATTTTTCTAAGCTTATTTCAAAGTTACTGAATTCAGTGAAGTTTTTTCGTATTTTTGAATTTTATTCAATTCATTTGAATTTCTTTATTATATTATATTATATTTTTTTGTTTTGCTTTTAAAACAGTTATTTTACAGGGTGTCTACCCTACCTGGAAAACCTGGAAAACCTGGAATTGTCAGGGAATTTTTATATACCTGGAAAAACCTGGAAATGTCAGGGAATTTTTTTTAAAGTCAGGGAATTTTTTCGTGAGCGTGCTTAATTTTTTTTTAAATTCCAATATAAAATTGAATAACAATGATTCTTCATTTGCAAAAGTGACTTTATATTACTGAATTTAACTATTTTGTTGAAAATTCTTTTTTTTTTGGTTTGAAATTAATTTATTTAACTGACAATTGAACTATTCCATTTTTTATTGAAAATTGATCGTTTTTAGTTGAAAATTCAAGTATCTGGCTAAAAATTAATTCATTTTATTGAAAAATCGTTCTTTTTGGCGAAAAATTAATCTTTTTAGTTGAAAATTCAACTCATGTTGAAAATTTTTCTTTTTTTGGTTGAATTCGACGGTTTTGGATTTTCGTTCAGAATTCATCTTTTTTGGAAGGAAAATGTATTTACTTGATTTAAAGTTAAAGTTTTTCGTTAAAGATTAATTTTCTTTGGTTGAAGACTCATCATTTTAATTGAAAATTCATCTCATTAATTGTAAAATGAGCTAATTTTTGAAAATTTGTTTCTTTTTCGGTTGAAAATTAATTTTAGTTAAAATTAATCTTTTTGGTTGAAAATGTAACTATGTTTTTGCAAAATAGTTTTTTGTTGTTGTTAAAATTCTCTTTTTAACTGAAAATGTAACTATTCTAATTGAATATTCCAACACTCTATTTGAAAATTCATCTCTTTGATTAAACATCAATTTTTTGAACTGAAAAGTTAAATATTCATTTTTTTATTGAAAATTTATCTTTTTTAGTTGAAAATTCAACTATTTCGCTGAAAATTCATGTACTTTTTTGAAAAATCATATTTTTTGGTAGAAAATTCAAGTATTCCAGTTAAATATTCATCATTTCTTTTGAAAATTCATCCTTCTCATTGAAAATAAAACTACTTGGTTAAAAGTAAACTGCTTTGTTATAAATTCATCTTTTTGGTTCAAATTCATCTATTTTAGTTGAATACTCATCATTCTAGTTGAAAATTCATCACTTATCTGAATTTTTTTTTTATGTGAAAAATTAATTTTTTTTAAATCATCTTTTTCAGTTGAAAATTCAATATTTGGTTGAGAATTTATGTATTTTCTTGAAAAATCGTCTTTTTGGTAGAAAATCAATCTTCTTGTTTAAAAATTAATCTTTTTGGTAGAAAATTCAAGTATTCCAGTTAAATATTCATAATTTTATTTGAAAATTCATCCTTTTGGTTTAAATTCATCTATTCCAGTTGAAGATTCATAATTTTAGTTGAAAATTCATCACTTTGGTTGACATTTTTTGTGTGTGGAAAATTGATTTTTTTTTAATAAAAATTAAATTATTCCATTTTTGTTTGAAAACTGATCTTTTTTAGTTTAAAATTCAACTATTTGCTTGAGAATTCATGTATTTTGTTGAGAAATCGTATTTTTTGGTAGAAATTAATTAGTTGAAAATGCATCAGTTTGGTTGAAAATTAATGTTTATTTCTAATGCAAATATAAGTATTCCATTTTTGATTGAAAATTGATCTTTTGTGTTTCAAAATTCATGTATTTTGTTGAAAGTCGTCTTTTTTAGTAGAACATAAATCTTCTTGTTTCAAAATTAACTTTTCTGGTTGAAAAATCAATTTTTCCAGTTAAAGATTCATCATTCTAGTTGAAAATTTATCACTTTGGCGGAAAATTTGTTGTTTTTTTGTGTGGAAAAGATTTTTTTAAACGAAAATTAAACTATTCCATTTTTGGTTGAAAACTGATCTTTTTTAGTTCAAAATGCAACTATTTCGTTGAAAATTCAATATTTGGTTTTAAAATCATCTATTTCAGTTGGAGATTCCTAGTTTTAGTTGACAATTTATCACTTTGGTGGAAATTTTTTTGTGTTTAATTAATTTTTTTTAAGGAAAATTAAATTATTCCATTTTTGGTACAAAGCTGGTCTTTTTTAGTTCAAAATTCAACTATTTGGTTAAAAATTGATCTTTTTTAGTTGAAAATTACACTACTGGTTAATAATTCATGTATTTTGTTGAAAAATCGTCTTTTTTGGTAGAAAATTAATCTTTTTGGTTGAAAATTTACCTATTTTGTTAAAAACCCATATATCGTGTTAAAACGCAATATTTTTACTTTAAAAATTAGGAATTTGAAGCGATTTAAATTGAATTTAATATAGTACCCACATTAATTTTACCTAAATATGTACTGAATTTTAAGTATAAGAAGATATAACAAAAATTTATTTGAATTATTATTCAAAGTCATGAACTTTAGGGAAAAATTCGGGAAATGATTAAGTATGTTTTTAGTATTATTTAATTATTTAATTTATCGCTGGTACTTTGGTATTTAAGAATATATTGTAATATAATTAAAAATTTAAAAAATGCGAAATATTTGAATGGCTTCCGTACTATGAAAAAAACCTGGAAAAATCTTGAGATACCTGGAAAAAACCTGGGATTGTCAGGGAATTTTTTTCCAGGATTTGGGTAGACACCCTGTTTTATTGAAATATGAAGAGTAATTCAAATCTTTTAGTCTATTATGAAAGAAACATCTCCTTTAGAAGAAATCTTGTTACTGAAAAGTTTTTTATTTATCAAGATATAATTTATATTTTGTTCATTACAGAATAAATAAAGAGATTTCAAGGCACGTTTTGTAGACTGTACCAATTATTTTATAGATTGCAATGAACAGACTTTAATAGTTCGATGTTAATTCAGTTTTAGAATCAAATATTCAAATATTTAAAAGGATTTTGAACATTTCGCAAAGATTTAAAAAAGGCGTGCACGCTAAATTTCAAAGATTTCACAAATATTTAAAAAAGATTTTAAAATTTTAAAAAAATTTGAAGGATTTCAGAGATTTTAAACTATTTCAAAAGGTTTCAAAACATTTTAGAAAATTTTAAAAGATTTTAAATATATTTCAAATATTTAAATAATTTTAACGAAAACAAAAGATTTCACAAACAAAAGTTTAAGAAAGGTTTTAAGAATTTCAAAGATTTAAAAACGGCGTGTACTAGATTAAAAAGATTTCACAATTTCCCAGATATTTCGAACATTTCATAAATATTTCAAGGAGATTTTAAAACATTCAAAAGATGTCAAGGATGTTAAAGGTTTTAAAAAGGTAAACTAAATTTTAAAACGTTTCAAAGATTTGAAACGATTTCAAATTTTTTTAGAAGATTTCAAAAAAATTCACATATTTTAAAGATTTCATAAAAAAATTATAAAGATTTCCAAATTATGCAAGAATATTACTTGGCTGAGAGTTACTCTTTTGTTAAAAATTAATTTTTTGTTAAAGATTCATCATTTTAATTGAAAGTTCATCTCCTTGGTTGAAAAATGAGCTTTTTGTTAAAAATTCGTTTTTCATTTGCCTGAAAATTATTTTTTTTTACTGAAGATTGAACTATTCTTGTTGCAACTTTAACTATGTTGTTGAAAATTTGTTTTTTTTCTGTTGAAAATTATTTTTCTTACTGAAAATGTAACTATTCAACATTTGGTTGAAAAATTATCTTTTTTAGTTGCAAATGTTGACTTTTTTGGTAGAAATTAATCTTCTGGATTGAAAATTAATCTTTTTGTTTGAAATTTAATGATTCTAGTTAAAGGCTCATAATTTTAGTTGGAAATGTTTTTTTTTCTAACGTGAAATGCAACTATTCAAATTGAAAATTATACCCTTTCAGTTGAAAATTCATCTCTTTGGTTAAACGTTAATTTTTAAATGAAAATTTAAATATTCAATTGTTGGTTGAAAACTTATCTTTTCAATTGAAAATTCGCCTTCTTTAGTAAAAATTAATCTTCTTGGTTGAAAAGTCATCTTTTTGGTCGAAAAATTAACTATCCCGGTTAAATATTGATCATTTCAGTTGAAAATTCATGTATTTTGTTGAAAAATCGTTTTTGTGGTAGAAAATTCATCTTCTTGGTTGAAAATTCAAGTATTCCAGCTAAATATTCATAATTTTAGTTGAAAATTCACGTTTTTACTTGAAAATAAAACTACTTGGTTGAAAGCTAAATTAAATTTGTTTTTGAAATAAATCTGTTTTTTCTGTGGAAAATTAATTTGTTTGACTGAAAATTTAACTGTTCTATTTTCGGTTGAAAACTTGTCTTTTTTAGTTCAAAATTCAGCTATTTGTTTAAAAATTGATCTTTGCTAGTTCAAAATTCAACAATTTGGATGAAAATTTATCTTTTTTAATTGAAAATTCAACTATTTCGTTGAAAATCCAAATTTTTACTTGAAAAGTTAGGAATTTGAAGCTTTAAATTTTAGATATAAGTAGATAAAATAAAAATTTGTTTGAATTATTGTTCAAATTCATGGATTTAAGAGACAAATTCAAGAAATGATTAATTATGTTTTTAGTATTATTTAATTATTTAATTAATTAATCGTGCTAAAATATTTAAGAATATCTTGTAACATTAATTGAATTCCTAGAAACTGAAAAAAAACACTATTTATAATAAACTTGTAAAACTGTATACATATTCCGAGTCGATTGTTTGAAAGTATGCGAAATATTTGAATGGCTCCATGCTATGAAAAATTATACCTGGAAAAAAATTGAGATACCTGAAAAAAACCTGGAATTGTCAGGGAATTTTTCTCCAGGATTTGAGTAGACACCCTGAGAGATCAATTTTCAAATAACATGATGAATCTTCAAACAAATTTTCAACCAAAAAATATGAATTCTCTACAAAAAATGAAATCGTTGATATTTCAACCAAAAAAGATTTTATTTTTAAGTAAAAAGCCATTGAACTGATTCAGAAAAGACAAACTTTCAACAAATAGTTGAATCCTCAACCAGAAAAGATTAATTCTCTACAAAAAAGTTAATTTTAAAACAAATAGTCGAATTTTCAACGAAAAAGATGAATTTTTTACCAAAAAGGAGAATTTTCAACGAAACAGTTACATTTTAAACCAAAGAGATCAATTTTCAACTAACATGATGAATCTTCAACTTTTAACCAAATATTTAAATTTTCAACCAAAAAATATGAATTCTCACAAAAAAATGAAATCGTTGATATTTCAACCAAAAAAGATTTCAATTTTAAGTAAAAAGCCATTGAACTGATTCAAAAGAAATTTTCTACTACAAAGTCAGGGTGTCCAGCGATCTTGAAAACCTTGAAAACCTGGAATTCTCCTTGAATTTTTGTTGAACCTTGAAAACCTGGAAATCTCCTTGAATTTTTCACGAGAACCTTGAATTACATTTGTTTTAAACAAGTTTTTTTATTGAAATGCGAAAAGTAATTTAAATCTTTTAGTCTGTTATGAAAGAAACATCTCATTTAGAAGAAACTTTGCTCATGAAAAGTTTTTTATTTATCTTTTACTCATTACGCAATAAAAGAAGAGATTTCTAGGCATTTTTTGTAGACTTTACCAATTATTTTATAGATTGCAATGAACAGACTTTAATATTCAGGGTTGCGACTTGACCGGGAAACCGGGAATTTACTTCTGATCGTAGCAAAATTCAAGTTTTCATTATTTCAATAATTTTTGTCAATTTAGAAAAGTTGAAGATTCATCATTTTAATTTAAAATTCTTCTCTTGTTGAATATGTAACTACTTTGTTAAAAATCAATTTATCTTTTTTTTTTGTGAAAATTTAATTATTTGGTTGAAAATTGATATTTTGCATTTAAAAATTAAACTATTTGTTTGAAAATTGATGTACTTTGTGGAAAATGTTTTGTTTTTTTTGTAGAAAGTTTATCTTTATGGTTGAAAATTCATCTTTTTGGCATAAAATTCAAGTATTCCTGTTAAAGATTCATCATTTCAGTTAATAATTCATCAGTTTGGTTGAAAATTAATTTCTTTAACTAAAAATTGAACTATTCCATTTTTTTGTTGAAAATTGATCTTTTCTAGTTCAAAATTCGACTTTTTGGATGAAAATTCAACTATTTCGTTCAAAATTCATGTATTTTGTTAAAAAATCGATATTTTTTGTAGAAAATTATCTTTTTATTTGAAAGTTAATCTTCTTGTTTAAACGTTCTTCTTTTCGGTTAACAATTAAAGTATTTCAGTTAAATATTTATCATTTTCAGTTGAAAATTCATCTTTTTGGTTGGAAATAAAATTATTTGGTTGAAAGTTGAACTCTTTTGTTAAAAATTATTATTTTTTTTTAAGATTCATCGTTTTAATTAAAAATTCATTTCTGTGATTGAAAAATGAGCTGTTTGATTGAAAACTTTTTTTTCCTTGGGATGTTTCTCGTTTTTTTGTCTTCTTTAATTAAAAAGCCAATTATTTCGTTAAAAATTCATGTATTTTGTTAAAAAATTGTATTTTTTGGTGGAAAATTAATCTTTTTATTTGAAAATTCATGTATTTTGTTAAAAAATTGTATTTTTTGGTGGAAAATTAATCTTTTTATTTGAAAATTAATCTTCTTGTTTAAAAATTCCTATTTTTAGTTGAAAAATGTATCTTTCTGGTTTAAAATTCAACTATTTCAGTTGAAGATCCATTGTTTTAGTTGAAAACTCTTATGTTTGGGTTAAAATTAATTTTTTCCAACTAAAAATGTTACTGTTCCATTTTCGGGTGAAATTTTTTTTTTTTTTTTTTTCAAAATTCAACTATTTGGTTGAAAATTTGTCTTCTTTAAATTTAAATTCAACTATTTCGTTAAAAATGTATGTATTTTGTTGAAAAATTGTATTTTTTGGTAGAAAATTAATCTTGTTTAAAAATTCATCTCCTTGGTTGAAAATTCAAGTGTTCCAGTAAAATATTAATCGTTTTAGTTGAAAATTCATCTTTTTGGTTTAAAATTTAACTATTTCGGTTGAAGATTCATAATTTTGTTTGCAAATTCATCACTCTGGTTAAAAGCTCAACTATTTTGTTGAAAATCCGTTTTTTTTTTTGTTGAAAATTAATTTTTTTCAACTGAAAGTTCAACTATTCCATTTTTTGTAAAAAATGAATATTTTTTAGTGAAAAATTTAAGTATTTTTTTCTCTGCTGTTCTCTGTTGTTGTGTTAAAGGATTTTTAGAATGAACGTCATGAATTAAAATAAATATTTGCGTTTTTTCTGGAAATATGAATGTGTTACTTTTAGTAGACCGGGAAACTTGAAAAACTTGACTGGGAAAAACCGGGAAAAGACCGGAAATTTGAAATCGTCCACCGAGTTGCCACCCTGATATTGTGAATAATTCTATAAGTTTTTAATTTCGTCTCCGCTAATATAGAATGTTAAAGTATACATTTTTTTGTGATATTAAACTTACAAATTATAAAAATTATTAGTTGAACATGTCGATGTTAATTCAGTTTCAGAATTAGAATGAGCCATGGGCATATAATGAATTTTTCAAGGGGTTCACCACTCTGTTTTTTAGTGAACACCAGATTACAAAACATTACTGAAGATTTCAAAAGGTTTTAAAATATTTAAAAGGATTTTGAACATTTTACAAAGATTTAAAGGATTTCAAAGATTTTAAAAAGTTTACAGTACACCCGATTTCTAAGATTTTAAAATATTTCGAAGATTTGAAACGATTTCAAAAGGTTTAAAAACATTTTAGAAGATTTGAAAAGATTTCACTAAGATGTCAAATAATTCAGTGATTTCAACGAATAAAATAGATTTCACAAACAAAGATTTAAGAAAATTGTCACAAATATTTGAAAAGATTTGACAAAGATTTCAAAAATGTCACAAAAAATTCCCAAAGATTTCCAACATTTCATAAAGATTGCAAGAATTTCAAAGATTTAAAAAAGGCATCTACACCAAATTTCAAAGATTTCACAAGGATTTCAAACATTTTCAAAGATTTTAAAACTTTCAAAAAATTTCAAAGGTTTTAAAGATTTTAGAAAGGTAAACTAGATTTTTAAGATTTCAAAAGATTTTACACAGATTGAAAATATTTTAATGATTTTTAATGAATACAAAAGATTTCATATAAATTTCCAGGGTGGCGACTTGACCGGGAAACCGGGAAAGACCGGGAAATGACCTGGAATTTTATTGACCGGGAAAAACCGGGAAATGACCGGGAATTTACTTCTGATTATAGAAAAATTCAAGAAATATAATTTCACTTGGAACAGGGAATTTTTTACATGGAATGGGAATTTTTTAAAGGAATTATAATTCGGATTTAGAATAAAGGAATTTTCAAAAATCCCTCTTCCAAGTCAGAATTCGTCACAATTTGAAAGTTCCCTCTTCTAAATTTTAGGTAATAAAAGTACTTCAAGCAGTTTTCAGAGTATAAGTAGTATTTGAAAGAAGAAATATTTCTGAATTGTAATAGAAATTTTTTTTACATTGTTCGTTGCGAATTCATCGTTTTTTAGTTAAAAATTCAACTACTGGGTTAAAAGTTAAACTTTTGTTAAAAATTAATTTGTTTGGTTGAAGATTCATCATTTTAATTTAAAATTCATCTCTGGTTGAAAATGTAACTACTTTCTTGAAAATAATTTTTTTTTTTTTTTTTTTTGATGAAAATTCAACTATTTGGTTGAAAATTGATATTTTGCAATTAAAAATTAAACTATTTGTTTGAAAATGTATGTACTTTGTGGAAAATTCATCTTTTTTTGTAGACAATTAATCTTTATGGTTGACAATTCATCTATTCGGCATAAAATTCAACTATTCCAGTTGAAGATTCATCATTTTAGTTGAAGATTCATAATTTTAGTTGACAATTCATCAGTTTGGTTGAAAATTAATTTCTTTAAATGAAAATTTAACTGTTCCATTGTGAGTTGAAAATTATTATTTTCAAGTTCGGAATTCCACAATTTGGATAAAAATTTGTCTTTTTTAATTGAAAATTTTTTGGTAGAAAATGATCTTATTTTTCTTTGAAAGTTAATCTTCTTGTTTAAAAATTCTTCTGTTCAGTTAAAAATTCAAGTATTCCAGTCAAATATTTATCATTTTAGTTGAAAATTCATCTTTTAGGCTGGAAATAAAATTATTTGGTTGAAAGTTAAACTCTTTTGTTAAAAATTAATTTTTTTTTAGTTAAAGATCCATCGTTTTAATTAAAAATTCATTTCTGTGGTTGAAAAATGAGCTGTTTGATTGAAAATTTGTTTTTTCTTTGGATGTTTTTTGGTTGAAAATTATTATTTTTATTTAACTGAAAATGTAACTATTATTCCAGTTGAATATTTCATAATTTTAGTTCAAAATTCATGTCTTTGGTTGAACATTCATTTTTGACTAAAAATTTAATTATTCAATTTTTGGTGGAAAAATGATCTTTGTTAATTGAAAATTCGTCTTTTTTGGTAGCAATTAATCTTCTTGGTTGAAAATTAATCTTTTTGGTCAAAAATTCAATTATTCTAGTTAAAGATTCATCATTTCAGTTAGAAATTCATCTTTCTGGTTTGAAATTCAACTATTGCAGTTAAATATTTACAATTTTATTTGAAAATTCATCACTTTGTTTGAAAATGTAACTATTATTTTGAAAGTTAGTTTTTGTTGTTGTTAAAAGTTAGTTTTTTTTGTTGAAAGTAATTTTTTTAAATTCCATAGTCGTTGTTGAAAATTCATCTGTTTGGTTAAACATTAATTTTTTTAACTTCAAATTTAATTATTAAAGTTTTGGTAATTAATTAATTTGTTGGTTTGAAAATTTAACTATTTCAGTTAAAGATTCATTGTTCTGGTTGAAAACTCTTATGTTTGGTTTAAAAATAATTTTTTAAACTAAAAATGTTACTATTCCATTTTTGATTGAAAATTATTATTTTTTCAGTTCAAAAGTTAACTATTTTGTTGAAAATTTGTCTTCTTTTATTAAAACTTCAAACCTTTCTTTAAAACTTAATGTATTTGGTTGAAAATTTGTATTTTTGGGTAGAAAATTAATCATTTTATTTAAAATGTAATCTTCTTTAAAAATTCGTCTTTTTGGTTGAAAATTCAAGTGTTCCAGTTAAATATTCATCATTTTAGTTGAAAATTTATCTTTTTGGTTTCAAATTTAACTATTCCAGATAAAGATTCATAATTTGATTTGAAAATTCATCACTTTGGTTGAAAATGGAACTATTTTGTTGAAAATCCGTTTTTTTTGTTGAAAATTAATTTTTTCAACTGAAAGTTTAACTATTCCATTTTTTGTGAAAAATTGATATTTTTTAGTGAAAAATTTAAGTATTTTTTTCAAAATTCATTTATTTTGCAACGTTTTGCTCTGTTGTGTTAAAAGATGTTTAGAACGAGCGTCATAAATTAAAATAAATGTAAATGTAAAAAATAAATGTAAATGCCGTTTTGCGGCAAATATAAATATGTTACTTTGAGTTGACCGGGAAAATTGAAAAACTTGACCGGGGAAAACCGGGAAATGACCGGGAATTTAAAATCGTCCGCCCAATCGCCACCCTGATTTCATAAAGGTATCAAAATAATACAAGAATTCCAAAGGTTTCAAAACATTTAAAAGATTTCGATGACTTCAAACGAATACGAAAGATTTCACGAACAAAGATTAAAGAAAGTTTTCACAAATATTTCAAAGATTTCAAGAATTTTAAAGTTTTCAAAGATTTCAAATATTTTACAAAAATTTGAAAAGATTCCAGAAGATTCACAGAAATTGCAGGATTTTAAGTACTTCAAGAGATTTCAAAGACGACTTATGTTCGCAAAAAATTAAGAATTTATTAATGGTTCTGCCTTCTTTAGAAATTATTGACCAATAAAAAATGAAATAGCTCATTTTTCACATGTATAACAAACGGTTATTTTATTATTTAATGTAAAAAAAGGAGACCTGGAAAAACTGGACTTCTGGACCTGGAAAACCTGGAAAATACCTTGAATTTCGTTCCTAAGAATCGCTGGACACCCTGAAAGTTAATTTTCAAAAAAATAGATGGATTTTTTACCAAAAAGTAAAAATTTCACCGAAATAGTTACATTTTCAACCAAAGAGATATTCTAGCAAAAAGTAATTGGAAAGCTATTCTTACTTAATTCTATAAAAAATGGAGCCTGTTCGTGAAAAAATAACCAAACTCTCAGTTTTTTAATTAAAATTGTTTAAATAATTGAAAATTATTGTAAATTTACAAAGCAAAATATAAAACAGTCATCGGAAAGATATTCTTAGTTGAATTCGTAAACAAAGTGAGCCTATTTGTTGAAAAACAGACAAACTCTGAATATGTTTATGAAAATTGTTAAAATAATTAACAATTATTGTAAATTTGCAAAGTAACATAGGAAAGACTTATTATTAATACATTCTTTTCGGTTCTGTAAACAAATTGAGCCAATTCGTTAAAAATAATGATATTACTATTAATAATTCTTGTAAATTTCAAAGCAGCATATAAAATAGTCATCGAAAAGATATTCCTAGTTGATTCCGTAAACAAATTCTGCCTATTCCTTAAAAAATAGACAAACTCTGAATATGTTTAGGAAAATTTTTTAAATAATTAATAATTATTGTATATTTTCCAAGTATCGTAGAAAAGATTTATTGGGAATACATTCTTTCTTTATTCCCTGAACTAATTGATCCAATTCGTTGAAAAATTACCGGGCTCTTAATTTGTTTATGAAAATTGTTCAAATAATTAATAATTTTTGAAAATTTGCAAATCATCATACAAAAAAGTAATTGGAAAGACATTCTCAGCTAATTGTGTAAAAAAATTTAGCATATTTGTTAAAAAATAGCCAAACTTTAAATTTCTGTATCAAAATTGTTTAAATTATTATTAATTCTTGTAAATTTACAAAGCAACATAGAAAAGAGTCATCGGAAAGACATTCTTAGTTGATTCCGTAAACAAATTGAGCTTATTCGTTTATAGAAATTGTTAAAAAAATTAATCGTTCTTGTGAATTTACATAAGCAACATAGAAAATAGTCATCAGAAAGACTTTTCTTAACATCATAGAAAAAAGTAATCTGAAAGATATTCTTACTTAATTCTGTTCAAAATTGATCCTATTCGTTGAGAAATAGCCAAACTCTTAATTTTTCAATCAAAATTGTTTAAATGATTAATAATTCTTGTAAATTTATAAAGCAACATAGAAAAGAGTTATCGGAAAGATATTCTCAGTTGACTCCGTAAAAAAATGGTGCCTATTGCTTAAAAAATACCCAAACCCTAAATATTTTTATGAAGACTGTTTACATAATTAATAATTATTGTAAATTTGCAAAGCTTCATAGAACAGAGTCATCGGAAGGATATTCTTAGTGAATATTGTAACAGAAATTTAGCCTATTCGTTGAAAAATAGCCAAACTCTGAAGTTGTTTATGCAAATTGTTTGAATTGTTAATAATTATTGTAAATTTACGAAGCAACATAGAAAAGTGTCATCAGAAAGACATTCGTAGTTGACTTTGTAAACAAACTGTACCTATTCCTTGAAAAATAGCCAAACTCTAAATATGTTTATGAAAATTGTTAAAATAATTAATAATTATTATATATTTGCAAGCTATCGTAGAAACGAATTATTGGAAATACATTCTTTCTTTATACCCTAAACTAATTTATCCTATTCGTTGAAAAAAGGCCAAGGTCCTTCTGAAAAGTTAAACAAAAATGTAAATTTGGTTTTTAAATAAAAAATTAACAAAATTTATCATAGAAAATCCAAACACAATAAAAAAATAAATGGTACTCAAAATTTCGAAATTTTCAAACATTTTGAAATATAAATGAACTATGACAAAAGCGTTAAATCGAAAATGAATCTTTCAAAATACGAATAAAATATTAAAAATGTTAATTAAAAGCCTTCTTTTTAAAAAATGCGTGAAAGGAATCGATATATACCGAATTATAAATGCATATACTTCCACTAAGCTTCTTATGAAAACAAACATCTCGAGTTCAAATAAACACAGATTGCCCATGGTCCATGAGAGCGCCTTATGGTTAACTAAGTAACGGTAACGGTAACTAAACGACGAATACCAACTTTCAAAGATAGGAATGATGAATCTTCAACCAAAACAATCTATTTTTAACAAAGTGTTAACCAAATATTTGAATTTTCAACCAAAAAGAACCGGCATTGTGCCATTTTTATAAATTTTAAATAATTAATTATCTTCTATTATTTCAGATACGCCCTCGCCTACATCCTCCTAGTGTCTCTCTCATGGCTCGTCTACTTTGTGATAAAAGGAATTGAAACCAACGCAGAATCCTGGCCTGCAGTAGCGATAACCTTCAGCGTTGTTGGCTTCCTGATATCAGCGGTGCTCTACTTAACACACACAGATCACTATCGATCCTGTGTTCTGCCAACTTCTCTCCTCGTGGCTTCGACCCTCTGTTTTCTGTCTCTCATCTTCCTGGTTCTCGTCCCTCCCTACACGGACGGTCTCACCCTCGTCGGGCATTTCGCCCTCTGCTCAGAAATACTCCTCTTGATCTACACCGTCGTCCCAATGCCTCTCTATGCCTGCGTTGGAATTGGTGCACTCTACTCGATTCTATTCGAATTTCTGACGGCCTACCTCTACGGATCGGAAGTCGCGAGGCGCAAATATTTTCAAGACACGCTAGAGATCTCAAGAAACTTGACTGAAGGTCTGACCACCGAAAGGGCAAAATCAGTCGGGAATTTTAGCGAAAGTGTTGATGCCCCACCGATTCTAGATTCTGTCTCGAGGATCGCGAGAGCTGTGAATGATGCGATTTTGAATTTAAGTTTGAAGAATGATGCTGGGAATTTTAGTTTTGATTCGACCAATTTGGAGGGACAGGGTGGAGATGTCGACTTTACGACGACGCTGACGATAAGAATTTTGATGCAGATCTGCATTCATATTATTGGGGTGCATATTCTGATTATGACTTTCGTGAGGATGAGGGGGACTTTTATGAAGGTGAGAGGTTTATTATTTCTTATTTATTCATAATCTGTTCTTTGAGGATTTATGTGACCCTCGTTTCTTACGATATTCCACCCTGTACCTATTTTATATTATCTTGTCCTTTTTCCCCTAAAATCTTTAGCAACCCTGGTGGAAAAATTTTTACCAAGAAGTAGAGAAAACTAAAACTATTTTCAGAGGAATCTACAAATAAATAGAATAAATTACAACCAAAATTACAGGAAAGTACAACTTTTTTCTATTACTAGGACGAATTTTGTACTTTTTTTGTATTTTTTTTTGTACGTTGTTGTATTTTATTGTAGTTTTTATTTTCTACAAGAATCTACAGGAATTTACAGCTTTTGCAGCCAAAAAGTTGTTCTTTTTCGACCTAAAGATGACAAATATTTAGAATATTGCAATGAGATCATTTTAAATTAGGATGTGTCGTTTAAAACGATGTCATTGCAATATTTTCAATATTTCGTATCCTAGGTCGAAAAATAACTACTTTTTGACTGCAAATCAAAATTGAACAATTGAGAAAGAATTGATCACGGTCATTGATATTAAAAGATTCGAACTCTTGAAAATAAATTTTTTTTCATGTGAAGTTATAAAAACTGAACCGCAAATTAAAACACTCAAATTTAAATAGTTTTAAATTCTAACTTTTCAAATTAAAGCTTAAAAAGATGTTAATTTAAACGCTCAGTAATTTGCGTGTATAAAATGCAAGCTTTACAAATTCTTCAATTGAAATTTTTTTAATTAAAAGCTGTTAAACAGCAAAATTTCAATTTTTAACTTTTATACATTGTACAGTTAAAATATTAAAAAAAAAAAAAAAGAAATCCACGCTATCATTTTCAATGCTATGAATTGAAGAACAGGGCTCGGAATGGGTTACTTTTTAGTAATTTAGTTACTTTTTTAATCCGCGGTTACTAAAAAGTTACTTATTTTATTAAAAGGTTACTTTTGGTTACATTTTTTGCCCGAAATAACGAAATTAATTAATTAATCGTATTATTTAAAAACTTGTGAAAAATGTAAAATTCCAATTTTTTCAGTAAATTTGGCACTTTAGAGCCGGGAAAATTAGGAACAAACAATAAAATAATAATTAGTTCGTATATAAAATGTATAAAAAGGGCTATCAATTGAATTATCATGAATCCTGATAAAAATCGCAATTTAGCTAAAATTGCTAGTTTTTAAATTAAAATTTAAATCTTTTTTGTTGAAATTTTAGTTTAAAATTCGTCTTTTTTGGTAGAAAATTAATCTTCTTGATTGAAAATCATTCTTTTGTTTTAAAATACATAATTTCATTTAAAAATTCATCTTTTTGGTTAGAAATGTACTTATTTTGTTAAAAATTCGTCTTTTTCGATTGAAGATTCCCCTGTTTTCGTAGAAAATTCAACTGTTTTGTAAAAATTCGTCTTTTTGGCTTAAAAACTCTACAATTTGGTTGAAAAATAACCTATTTTGTTGAAAAATCGTCTTTTTTAAATGAATTCTACTGTTTTTTATATTAAATTAAAATCTTTTTTGGTTATTGTATCAACTATTACATTTTTCGTTAACAATTCATCTTTTTACTATTTTTTGAAGCTTGAGCAGTTCCGAACCCTGAGAATGAATAAAAATTTTTTCCAAATTATGTCATTTTAAGCAATTTCAAGCTAGAAACATTAATTTATACATTACAATTTCTTTTGAAATCTTTTTAAATATTTATTTAAAAATATGTTTAAAAAAAATAATTAAAAAAAATTTCAGGAATCTAATAATAATTTTATTAACTTGGAACTCGAACTTTCCCAAAAATTTGTTAAAAATCTTGCAAAAGTAAAAAGATTACCTTAAAACCATCCAGATTCTTTTTTGAAAATTTTGGAAATCTTATTAAATATTCTTTAAAAATTAATTTTTCAAAAAAAAAATATTGTTAATTTTCTAGAAATTTTGAGACAAATTTTTTAATCATTTAACACCTTTCAAAATGCTTAAAAAGCTTATAAATTTTGTGTTCGACATCTTCAAAAATCTAGATTGTGTTTTAAATATTTTGAAATCTTTTCACGTTTCAAATTATTTTGGAATCTTTTCAAAACTTTTAAATATATTCTAAACTTACTCGATTATTTTCCAAATCAATAATTGTTCAATTGTCATTTATTATTCAAAATTTTTTAAAATCTTAAATATGATCTTAAAATTAATTTTTCAAAATAAAAAATCCTACAGATTCCTTGAAAAACTTTTTAAACTTTTCAATTGAACATTTTTTAATTAAAAGCCGTTAAACTGCAAAATTTCAATTTTTATCTTTTATACATTGTACAGTTAAAATAAAAAAAAAATAAAAATAAATCCACGCTATCATTTTCAATGCTATGAATTGAAGAATCAATAAAAAAATGTATAAATTTTCCAAATTATGTCATTTTAAGCAATTTTAAGCTAGAAACATTAATTTATACGTTAAAATTTGTTTTGAAATCTTTTTAAATATTTGCTTAAAAATTTATTTAAAAAAATAATTTAAACATTTTTCAGGAATCTAATAATAATTTTATTATCTTGGAACTCGAACTTTCCCAACATTTTTTGGAAAATATTGCAAAAGTAAAAAAATTACCTTAAAATCATCCAGATTCTTTTTTGAAGATTTTGGAAATCTTACTAAATATTCTTTAAAAATTAATATTTAAAAAAAAAAATATTGTTAGTTTTTCTAGAAATTTTTAGACAAATTTTTTAATCATTTAAAACCTTTCAAAATGCTTAAAAAGCTTATAAATTTTGTGTTCGACATCTTCAAAAATCAACATTGTGTTTTAAATGTTTTGAAATCTTTTTACGTTTCAAACTATTTTGGAATCCTTTTAAAACTTCTAAATATATTTTAAACTTAATCGATTATTTTCCAAATCAATAATTGTCCAATTGTTATTTATTATTCAAATTTTTTAAAAATCTTGTTAAATATTCTCTTAAAATTAATTTTTCCAACTAAAAAATCGTTTTAAATTTTCCCATCAAAGTTAAGATTTTTTTTTTATTTCCTCAAAACCTTTAAAGACCAATAAAAAGCTTATAAATTTTATTTCGAACTCTTCAAAAATGTAAATTTAGTTTTTACTTTTCGAAATCTTTTTCAGTATCAAATTAAGTTTGGATCTTCTCAAAATTGGTAGATATCTCTTAAACTAACTCATATTTTTCCAAATAGATAACTGTCCAATTGTTATTTATGCATCAAAATTCAATAATTTCACTTAGATATTAAAAATTTGTTAAATAGAACAATTAAAATTGTAACGTACAAAGTTTTAACTTAACATTCTGAAATATTAACGATTCAAGGCTTTCTATTTCAAATAATTCAGTTTAAAATTGTTTAATTTTTAATATTTGATTTATAATTCCTCATTTTAAATAAAAAATACAATGTTGCTAAAAATTTTTTTAAAAATGTCTTAATTAAAAATTTTTAAATTAAATGGGTTAAAAATGGAATATTTCAGATTGGCACAATATTTGAATATGATTTGGAATTTAATAAGAGCGTTTAATTTTTCAAATTATTTTTAAATTAAGAAAAGTTGATAAAGTTTCAATCGGACGTTTACATTTGTTTAACTACTGAGGCTTTCAAATTGAAAAATTGAATCGTCCTGTAAAGTCAATTATTGTTCAATTTTCAATAATCGAACTACAGTTCAGTGTGATTGATTATAATAGAAAAAATTCTTGGTAAAAATGTACATCATAATTTTAAGTATAGTTTCCCAATATTTCAACGTTTGTGAAATCTTGTATTTTTTTGTAAAGAATTGTAATTTTTTACAATAATTTATGTAAAATTAAAAGTATTTTTATGACATCAAACACCAAAATTTAACAAATGTAAAATTCTTTAGTTTTCTGTAATACCTTGTAGTTAACTGTATTTTTTTGTTAAATTTTGTACATTTTTTACAACAAAGTACACGTTTTAATAAAAAATTACAGTTGTAGAAATGTTGTACTTTCTTGTAAAAATGTTTTCCACCAGGGAAAACTAAAGATTGCGGAAAAAAAACAATTTCTAGCATTACTCTAAGAGAATATAGTTTTAAACAATAATCAATTATTTAAATAAGCATTTTTGTTAACTTGCATTAATTATTACCTCACTAAGTGAAAAGTGGACAATAAGTTTGAGAGTTCAGAAAAACCTCAACATTTAAGCACTTATCAAAGAGAAGATAGTATATAACTAATATACAATAATAACAATAATAATTTGTTTAAATAATTATTTTTGCTAAATTTAATTAATAATTTTTATAAGTCACCCTATGTGAAAAGTAGACTAATAGTTGTAAATTTCAGAAAAAACCATAACTTTCTAGCATTATTCAAATTGAATATTATTAATAATAATGATACATTGTTCAAACAAATAGTGTTGTTAACTTTAATTAATTATTTAACTCACTCCAAGTGAAAAGTGAACAAAAAGTTGAAAATTTCAGAAAAAACTACAATTTTCTAGCATTTTAAGAGAACATTATTAACAATAATAATACATTGTTTAAACAATTATGTCTCTTACCATTAATTAAACCATTAAATCATTAAAACCTCTCTCTGATTGAAAATTGGACAAAAAGTGGAAAATTTCTAAAAAAAACCGTGACTTTCTATCTCCATTCTAAGAGAAAATTGCTAAAAACAATAATAAATTGTTTAAACAATTTATTTAAATATCTAATTATCAGTATAAAGTAGTATTTTATGTATTAGAAACAATTTGCATTCAAAAAAACGCAAAAAAATCATAATTAGCGCCAAAAACTCGCAAAACCTTTTTTTTCACCTATGGGTTTTTTTGGGACCCTATAAAACAGACTTATGGGTTTGATATTTGAAAAGTAATATTTTATTCATATTCTATGGCTAATTGTGAAGAAAAATGTTGAGTTGCGACTCGATTTAGCTAATATTGAGGATTCTGAATAAAATTTACAAAAACGTCTTTTTTTCTTATGGGAAATACGTGTTAAACTTCATTGGGTTTGCGCCACTGAATAACATTTTAAAAAAATTGATTCATTTTCGTGTGGATTAGAACAAATTTCCGGTCGTTATTCATAAAAATCGAGAAAAAAAAATTTTGGACCACCCTAATGGACACCCTGTACTATTGGCTCTATTTTGAATTTCTCAAATGAGTCCGAGGCCTCCCAGATAGCACAAAAAACTCCGTGAAGATTTCCTGAAACTTGCAATGTAAGGTTGGGAAGATTGTATTGAAAGGTTGAGGCAAGATTCGGTCAATCAAGAAAATGTCCGCTTGTGAGGGAATGTTGCATGGCAAGTTTCAGGACAGTTTGGAAGATTTATTTAACTTAATTCGGTGCGCAGTAGTTTGCTATGGGATCTATGGCTGCGCAGTAGTTTTTTGACGCTCCTAGTATACCACCAGACACACGTATCATGATTATTTCCCATATTTATATAAAAAAAAAAGAAAAACAAAAAAATAAATAAAAAATTTAAGTTATTTTTTGGTTTTTCATTTTTTCAAAAATATTGGAAATAATCACGATTCGTGTGTCTGTTGATATACTAGGAGGGTTAAAAAACTACTGCGCTGCCGTAAATCCCATAGAAAACTACTGCGCATCGAATTAAGCTAAATGAATCGTCCAAACTGTCCTGAAACTTGCCGTGCAACATTGCCTCACAAGCGGACATTTTCTTGATTGACCGAACCTTTCCCTAACCTTTCAATGCAATATTCCCACCTTACAATGCAAGTTTCAGGAAATTGTCAGGGAATTTGTTGTGCTATCTGGGCTGTTATTAAGCTGATGTGTTATTTCCAATTTCAGGTAGGTCAGTCCTTACTGGTTCGTCGTCAGCTCGAAATGGAGAAGCAGTTGAAGGAAAAAATGATTCTCTCTGTGATGCCACCAAAGGTCGCCGATTGGTTGATGGAGGAGAGCGAACGAGAACGTGAGCGTGAAGATTCTTTGAAAAAGGGATCGATTCCTTCAAATCACACGGACATCCGTTCCCTTTTCCGACCCTTCAATATGCATTCGATGGAGGACGTCAGTATTCTATTCGCCGACATTGTAGGCTTCACTCGAATGAGTTCCAACAAAACTGCCGAGGAGTTGGTCGGAATTCTGAACGATCTTTTTGAAAGGTTCGACGATCTTTGCGAGCATCACGGCTGTGAGAAAATTTCGACTTTGGGCGACTGCTATTATTGTGTCAGTGGATGTCCAGAACCTAGACCTGATCATGCGAAATGCTGCGTTGAAATGGGACTAGGTAATTTCATTTTGACACGATATTTTCACTAATTTATTGTGTATTTTTGTTTTTAGAACGCCATTAGCTTCTGACTACTTCTTCCAATCATTTCCACTCACTTCCCGTCCTTAATTTTCTCTACTTTCCCCTCATTTTCCCTCGCTTCCACTACTTCCTCTCCCCTCACTTTCCTCCCTTATTTCCCCTCTCCGTGTTTCTTGTACTTACCCTCCTTAATTGCTCCTCACTTCCTCTACTATCCTAGCCTCATTTTTCCTCCCCTCATTTCCACTTACTTCCACTCTCCTTATTTCTCCTCACTTCTTCTACCTTCAGTTCCTTTCACTTCACCTCATTCCCCTCCCCACTTCCTCTCCCCTCACTTCACCTATTTCCCCTCCCCCTCAATCCCCTACTTCTTCACCCCTATATCTCCTACTTCACGCCCCCTAATTTCCCTCTTATTTCTCCCTACTACCCCTCCCTTAATTTCTCCTCACTCGCCCTACCCACATTTTCTTCCACTTCACCTACTCCCCCCATTTTCAATCGCTTCCCCTACTTCTCCCTCTCATCAATCCCCTACTTCACCTCCCCTCATTTTTCCTACTTCCTATCCCCTCATTACCCCTGCTTGCCCTTTCTTCACTTTACTCTTCCCTACCCCTTCCTTCACCAATTTCTTCCTTCTCTACTTCCTCCTCTACTCACTTCCCCAGCTAACACTTCCCTTCTCCAACCATCACTTTCTACCCTCCCTCACTTCCAATTATTTCCCCCACTTCCACTCCTTAATTTATCCTTACTTCATCTACTTACCCAACCCTCATTATCCCTCCCCTCATTTCCCGTTTCCACATTCTCACTTACACACTTCAATTTCTCCTTACTTCCTCTACTTAAACAACCCTCATTTTCTCCTCATTTTCCCTTTCCTCATTTCCCTTCACTACACCTACTCTCCCTCTCATCAATCCTCTACTTCCTTTCCCCTTCCTTCATTTTCCCTACATACCCTTCCTTTATTTTCTCTCACCCTACCGTTATTTTCTTTCACTTCACCTACTGCTTCCCGTCTCCTCACTTCCTTCTCTCATCTCCTCATTTCTCCTCAATTCCCATCCCCTAATTTCCCTCAATCCTTCACCTTCGCATCACCTCATTTCCCCTCCCCACACTCCCTTCACTCCACCACCCCTCATTTCCCTTCCTTCCTTTTTTTCTTTTCTCTCTTTTTTATTTAAGTTGTTTAAATTTGAATTGAGACATTTAAGAGTGTGTGGTCCAAATTTGATGATGGATTCTTGTTTTTTTTTTCAATTTCCAAAAATTTGGTACTTAAATTTAAATGCTGAATGTTGAAGAGGAATACACGATGTTCTCACTAATTTATTGTGTATTTCAATTTCTAGAATGCCACTAGTTCTACTTACCCTTCCCTCATTTCCCCTCGCTTCCCCTACTTCCTCTCCCGTCACATCCCTCCCTTATTTTCCCTAATTCCCATTCCCTTATTTCCCTTCCCCTCATTTCCCCTCCCCGTGTTTCTCCTACTTCGCCTCCTCAATTTCTCCTCACTTCCTTCACTTATCCTGTGCTCATTTTCCCTCCCCTCATTTCTCCTCACTTCCCCTACCTTCATTTCCTATCACTTCGCCTAAT
>CAKNYM010047640.1:94796-107383 GCA_932195095.1 Andricus curvator
TTTCCCTACTTCCACTCACTTCCGCTCCTTAATTTCTCCTCACTTCCTCTACTTACCCAACCCTAATTTTCCCTCCCCTAATTTCCCCTTTCCTCATTTCCCTTCACTTCACCTACTCTCCCTCTCATCAATCCTCTACTTCCTTTCCCCTCCCCTCATTTTCCCTACATCCCCTTCCCTTATTTCCTTTCACTCACCCTACCGTAATTTCCTTTGACTTAACCTAATTCCTCTTCCCACTCCTCCTCCCATCACTTCACCTACTTCCCCTTTCTCTCTATCCTCTTTCCCGCCTTCAAATTTCCCTCACTTCACTCTTCGCTACCCCGTTCTTTCCTAACATCTTCATGTACTTCCCCCTCTACTCACTTCCCCAGCTAACACTTCCCTTTCCCTTTTTCCCTTCCCCAGCCATCACTTTCTACCCTCCTCACTTCAAATCATTTCTCCTACTTCGACTCACTTCCCCTCCTTAATTTCTCCTCACTTCCTCTACTTACCCAACTCTCATTTTCCCTCCCCTCATTTCCCTTCACCTACTCCCCCTTCCATAAGTCCTCTACTTCTCCCTCACACCCCTCATTTTCCCTACATCCCCTCCCCTTATTTCCTCTCACTCACACTACCGTAATTTTCTTTCACTTCACCTACTTCCCCTCTCATCACTTCCCTCCCTTATTACCCCTCGATTCTCCTCCTCTCATTTCCCTTCAGTCCCACATCCCTCATTTCCCTTCACTTCGTTCCTTTTTTTTTTCTATTCCCTTCTTTTTTTTAGGTTTTTTCAATTTGAATCGAGAAATTGAAGAGTGCTTTGTCCAAATTGGATCGATGGATTCTTTTTATTTTTAATTTCCAAGAATTTGGTAGTTAAATTTGAATGCTGAACGTTAAAGAGGAACTTAAAATTTTATTTATTTTGGATTTAATTTCTTAAATTTTTAGTTTGGATTTTTTCGACTTTTTGATGAAAATTATTTCAACATTGTACCATTTTAAATTGTAACAGCTATTGGTTGAACATTTTGAAGTCGAAAACGTCCGAAATAGAATAATTACAAAATTGATTATTAAAAAGTTAAAAAAATTATATTTTAATCGTACTTTTTAAAGGATAAGTTCCACATAAAACCTTAATTCTTGATATATTTTTAATTGAATATCGTTCAAAAATTAATTATTTCAAATTGAAAGATTTTTTAAAATCAGCTCTTTGATTTAATCACATTCAAGAGTTAAAAATATGAAATTGAAATCGTACAAAATAAAAAATGGTTAGAATTAAGGAAAAAATAGTTTAAATTAGAAATCCTTTTCCAATTAATAAGAATTCAAAAAGAAAAGATTCGTTTTTTTCTTTGAAACCTTCGTAAAATCTTTTGAAATTTTTGTGAAATCCTTGAAATCTATGGAAATCTTTTAAATGTTTTGCAATCCTTGGAATCTTTTTGAAATCATTTAAATCTTGTGAAATCTTAGAACTCTTTATGAAATCATTTAAATCCTTGTGAAATCTATAGAATTCTTTTAAATCTTTGTTAAATATTTTTAAATCTTTGGAATCTTCTGAAATCTTTCTGTAATAATTGAAATCTTTTGAAATCCTAGAACTCTTTATGAAATCAATGAAATCATTGAAATCTTTTGAAATGCTAGAACTCTTTGTGAAATCATTGAAATCTATGGAAATCTTTTAAGTCTTTTTTAAATCTATTGAAATCTTTCTGAAATCATTGAAATCTTTTAAATCCTTCTGAAATTATTAAAATCTTTTGAAATTCTAGAACTCTTTGTGAAATCTTTCTGAAATCTTTTGAAATTTTTTGAAATCGTAGAACTCTTTGTGGAATCATTGAAATCTTTTAAATCCTTCTGAAATTATTGAAATCTTTTGAAATTCTAGAACTCTTTGTGAAATCTTTGAAATCTATGGAAATTTTCCAAATCTTTATTGAATCATTTGAATTCTTTGAAACCTTTCTGAAATCAATTAAATCTTCTGAAATTTTTTGAAATCGTAGAACTCTTTGTGGAATCATTGAAATCTTTGAAATCCTTGTGAAATCTATAAAAAACTTTTTAAATATTCGTTAAATCTTTTTAATTTTTTCTGAAATCAGTGAAATCTTTTGAAATTTTTTGAAATCGTAGAACTCTTTGTCAAATCATTGAAATCTTTGAAATCCTTGTGAAATCTATGGAAACTTTTTAAATATTTGTTAAATCTTTTAAAATATTTCTGAAATCAGTGAAATCTTTTGAAATTTTTTGAAATCCTAGAACTCTTTGTGAAATCATTGAAATCTATGGACATTTTTTAAATATTTGTTGAATCTTTTGAAATCTTTCTGAAATCATTGAAATTTTTTGTAATCGTATAACTCTTTGTGAAATCATTGAAAACTTTTAAATCTATGGTAATCTTTGAAATCGTCGGAATCCTTGTGAAATATATGGACATTTTTGAAATCTTTGTTAAATCTTTTGAAATCTTCCTGAAATCATTGAAATCTTTTGAAATTTTTTGAAATCGTAGAACACTTTGTGAAATCTTTGGAAACTTTTTAAATAGTTGTTAAATCTTTTAAAATCTTTCAGAAATAATTGAAATCTTTTGAAATTTTTTGAAATCGTTGAACTCTCTATGAAATCATTGAAATATTTGAAATCTATGGTAATATTTGAAATATTTTGAAATCATTGAAATCTTTCTGAAATAATTGAAATATTTTGAGATCGTCGAACTTTTTGCGAAATCTTTGAAATCTATGTAAATTTTTTAAATCCTTGTTAAATCTTTCTGAAAACAATTAAAAATCATTTGTAATTTTTTTAAATCATAGAACTCTTTGTAAAATCATTTAAATCTTTGAAATCTATAGAAATTTTGTAAATCCTTGTCAAGTCTATGGAATTTTTTTTTAATCTTATAAATCTTTGTGAAATCATTGAAAACTTTAAAATCTATGGTAATCTTTGAAATCTTTGGAATCCTTGTTAAATATATGGAAATGTTTATAATCTTTACCTTTTGAAATAATTGAAATCTTTTGAAATCGTTGAAGTCTATAGAAATCTTTATAATCTATGGAAATATTTCGAATTTTTGAAATCCTGTCAAATCTTTGTTAAATCTTTTGAAATCTATCTTAAATCATTAAAATCTTTTGAAATCCTAGAACTCTTTGTGAAGTAATTGAAATCTTTGGGAAATCTTGCAATTTTTTGAAGTCGTAGAACTCTTTGTGAAATCTTTGAAATCTTTTGAAATCCTAGAACTCCTTGTGAAATAATTGAAATCTTTGGGAAATCTATGGAAATCTTTTAAATATTTTGAAATCTTAGATCTTAGAAATCCTAGAACTCTTTGTGAAATAATTGAAATCTTTGGGAAATCTATGGAAATCTTTGCACTTTTTTGAAGTCGTAGAACTCATTGTGAAATCTTTAAAAAATTTGTTAAATCTTTTAAAATCTTTCTGAAATTTTTGAAATCCTAAAACTCTTTGTGAAATCTTTGAAATTTATGGAAATTTTTGTTAAATGTTTGGAAAGGTTTGGAAATCTTTGGAAATCCTAGAACTCTTTGTGAAATCATAGAAATTTTTGAAATCCTGGTGAAATCTATGGAAATATTTTAAATCTTTGAAATCTTTCTGATATAATTGTAATCTCTTGAAATTCTAGAACTCTTTGTGAGATCATTAAAATCTTTGAAATCTATGGAAGTCTTTAAAATGTTTGTTAATTTTTTTGAAATCTATGAAATTTTTCTGAAATCAATTAATTCCTTAAAAAAATTTTTAAATCGTAGAACTGTTTGTGAAATGATTGAAATCTATGGACATTTTTTTAATTCTTGTTAAATTTTTTGAAATCTTTGAAATCGTTCTCAAATCTGGAAATCTTTTGAAATCCAAGAACTCTTTATAAAATCATTAAAATCTTTGAAGTCTATAGAAATCTTTCAAATTTTTGAAATCCTTGTAAAATATTTCACATCTTTGTTAAATCTTTTGAAATCTATCTGAAATCATTGAAATCTTTTGAAAACCTTGAGCTCTTTTTGAAATCTTTGAAATCTATGGGAATCTTCGAAATCCTAGAACTCTTTGTGAAGTAATTGAAATAATTGGGAAATCTATGGAAATCTTTGTAATTTGTTGAAGTCGTAGAAATCATTTTGAAATCTTTTGAAATCCTAGAACTCTTCGTGAAATCTTTTAAATTTATGGAAATCTTTGAAATTTTTGTTAAATGTTTGGAAATCTATCTGAAATCTTTGGAAATCCTAGAACTCTTTGTGAAATCATAGAAATTTTTGAAATCCTGGTGAAGTCTATGGAAATATTTTACATCTTTGAAATCTTTCTGATATAATTGAAATCTTTTGAAATTCTAGAACTCTTTGTGAGATCATTAAAATCTTTGAAATCTATGGAAGTATTTAAAATGTTTGTTAAATTTTTTGAAAACTATGACATTTTTCTGAAATCAATTAAATCCTTTAAAAAAATTTTAAATCGTAGAACTGTTTGTGAAATGATTGAAATCTTTGAGATCTATGGGAATTTTTTTAATCCTTGTTAAATCTTTTGAAATCGTTCTCAAATCTGGAAATCTTTTGAAATCCAAGAACTCTTTATAAAATCATTAAAATCTTTGAAGTCTATAGAAATCTTTCAAATTTTTGAAATCCTTGTAAAATCTTTCACATCTTTGTTACATTTTTTTTAATCTATCTGAAATCTTTCAGATTTTTTGTAGTCGTAGAACTCTTTGTGAACTCTTTGAAATCTATGGAAATCTTCGAAATCCTTTGTGAAACCTATGGAAATCTTTGAAATCTTTTGAAATCCTAGAACTCTTTGTGAAATAATTGAAATCTTTGGGAAATCTATGGAAATCTTTGAAATTTTTTGTAGTCGTAGAACTCTTTGTGGAATCTTTGAAATATTTTGAAATCCTAGAACTCCTTGTTAAATAATTGAAATCTTTGGGAAATTTATGGAAATCTTCGAAATCCTTTGGGAAATCTATGGAAATCTTTATTGAATTTTTGAAATCTTTTGAAATCCTAGAATTCTTTGTGACGTAATTGAAATATTTGGGAAATCTATGGAAATCTTTGAAATTTTTTGAATTCGTAGAACTCTTTGTGAAATCCTTGAAATTTATGGAAATCTTTAAAAATTTTGTTAAATATTTTGAAATCCTGGTGAAATCTATGGAAATATTTTAAATCTTTTGAAATTCTAGAAGTCTGTGAAATCATTGAAATATTTTCAAATCCTAGAACTCTGTGAAATCATTGAAATCTTTGAAATATATTGTAATGTTTAAAATCTTTGGAATCCTTTTGAAATATATGGAAATCTTTTAAATCTTTGTTAAACCGTTTGAAATCTTTCTAAAATCATTGAAATCTTTTTAAGTCTTAGAACTCTTTGTGAAATCTTAGAAATCCTGTGCGAAATCTAAATCTATGGAAATTTTTAAATCTTTATTAAATATTTTGAAATCTTGGAACTCTTTGTGAAATCATAGAAATTTTTGAAATCTATGAAAGTCTTCAAAAAGTTTGTTAAATTTGTTGAAATCTTTGAAATTTTCCTCAAATCAATTAAATCTGTTCAAATTTTTCTAAATCGTAGAACTATTTGTGAATTAATTGAAATCTATAGAAATCTTTGAAATTTTGGAAATCTTTGTTAAATCTTTTGAAATCGATCTGAAATCATTCAAATATTTTGAAATCCTAGAACTCTTTGTAAAATCTTTGAAATCTATGGAAATCTTCGAAATCCTTCGTGAAATCTATGGAAATCTTAATTATATCTTTGAAATCTTTTGAAATCCTAGAACTCTGTTAAATCTTTGAAATTTATGGAAATCTTTAAAAGTGTTATTCAGTCTTTTGAAATATTTCTGAAATCTTTTGAAATCTTAGAACTCTTTGTGAAATGTTTGAAATCTTTTGAAATCCTAGAACTCTTTGTGATATAATTGAAATCTTTTGAAATCTTAGAACTCTTTGTGAAATGTTTGAAATCTTTTGAAATCCTAGAACTCTTTGTGATATAATTGAAATCTTTGGGAAATCTATTGAAATCTTTGAAATCGTTCTCAAATCATGGAAATCTGTTGAAATCCTAGAACTCTTTGTAAAATCATTGAAATCTTTGAAGTCTGTAGAAATCTTTGTAATATATGGAAATTTTTGAAATTCTCGTAAAATCTTTTAAATCTATGTTAAATCTTTTGAAATCTATCTGAAATCATTGAAATCTTTGAAATTTTTTGAAATCGAAAATCTAAAAATTATTTCAAGTTGAGAAATATTTAATACATGGGCGGCCGTATAATAGGTTGAGTTTTAGTAAAAGCATAATTTATGTACAAATAAGTTTATTATTTAAAAACTGTCATTCCACTATTTTTTAATTTGTTTCCAAAATGTATGCCATTATTGACATTCTTTTTGATCTCTGAAGTGAGTCCACGCTCTCTAATTAAGTATTTAAATGGCTAAAATTTAACTTTATAAATATAATATTCTAATTTGTTTGCAGCGATGATAGAAGCCATCAAACAATTTGACATCGAGAGAAGAGAAGGAGTAAATATGAGAGTGGGCGTGCACACCGGAACAGTTTTGTGTGGAATCGTGGGCACGAAAAGGTTCAAATTCGACGTTTGGTCGAATGATGTGACCTTCGCAAATAAATTGGAAAGCACCGGGAAACCAGGAAGAGTTCATTTGAGCGAAAGGACTCTGAATTTCCTCGAGGATCAGTATTTAATGGAGGAGGGCGAGCCGATAAAAGGATTGAAGACGTACTTCATCAGATCCAGGAAGTCGGATTTGATGACGCAGTTTGTAACGAGCGAGGCGGAACCGACCAGTATTTCGCCCTTGATGCAAAGTCGTAATCGTCTCCTGTCCTGCAATAGTCAAACAAAACCGAGACCTCATTATCTTCACATGGTGACGAATACAAGTAATTATAGACTGAAGGCGAACTCCCTGCCGAGTATTTTGGATTCGGAAAACGATGAGGATGCGGTGGATGAGAAAGAGGATGTGAACAAAAGTCCTACGTCGACTGCCAGTTATGGAAAGAAGAAACCGAGGAATAAACCCTGGAGGTATCTTCAGAGGCAGAGAACAACGGAAGAAATGTCGCCCTTGGACAGTGAGAAAACGAGGCCACTTGTTGAAGAATCTGTCGGCGAACCTGATAGGGAAGAACGAAACGGTTTTGCGAAGGTAAATTTATTACAGGGATCACAGTCCCTCCCATTTTCCCTCCTTTGGCCCTTAAATTAAAAAAAAAAAATCTCCTAAAACACCTGAAATCGAACATTTTTCGATTCATTTTTTAAGAGTCATAAAGAGATATTCACGACAACAAAACTGTTCAATTTTCAATCAAAGAAATTAATTTTTAATCATAAAGATGATGTTGCATCTAATGGGATTACCTTTCTACCAAAAAGAGGAATTTTCAACAAGATAGTTGAATTTTCAGTTGAAAAATCAATTTTAATCCAAATAAAATTAATTTTCAACGAAATATTTGAATTTTCAACCAAACAGGGAATAGTTTAATTTTTCATTAAAAAAAAAATTAATTTTTTACAAAGATGTTTAACTTTTTATCAAGTAGTGAAAATTAACTTTTTTGTTAAAAACTGATAATTTCGGGTTGAAAATCCAACTTTTTAGACAATTTAACCATTTTGTTGAAAATTCGATTTTGTTGTTGTTGAAAATTACCTTTTTTGTTGAAAATTTACATTTTCAAGTGGAAAATTAAACTGTGAAGTAGAACATTCAAATACTTGGTTGAAAATTAAATTTTTTACGGTTGAAAATGAACTTTTTTTTATTAAAAATTAAACTGTTCTGTAAAAAATTCGTCTTTTTGGTTTGAAAATTCATCTCTTTTGGTATAAATTTCATATTTCTTGGATAAAAATCCTACTGTATGGATAAAAATGCAACTGTATGGTTGAAATATAATCTGTTTTGGTTGAGTATTTAACTATTTTATTAAATGTTGATTTACTTTGCTCAAAATTAATTTTTATGGGTGAAGATTCAACATTTTAGTTAAAACTTATTCTCTTTGGTTGAAAATGTATCTATTTTGATAAAAGTTAATTATTTGGTTGAAAATTCAACAATTTGGTTAAAAACTCATCCTTTTTGTTCGAAAATGCAATTCTTTTGGTAGAAAATTCAACTATTTGGTTAAAAATGAACTTTTTTGTTAAAAACTGGTAATTTCAGGTTGAAAATACAACTTTTTAGACAATTCAACCATTTTGTTGAAATTTCGATTTTTTTTTGGTTTCAAATTACCTTTTTTGTTGAAAATTTACATTTTCATGTGGAAAATTAAACTGCAATGTAGAAAATTCAAATACTTGGTTGATAATCAACTTTTTTATTGAAAATTAAACTGTTTTGTATAAAATTCGTATTTTTGGCTCGACAATTCAACAATTTGATTAAAAATGATTTTCTTCCTTGACTAAAAAATCTTTTTTGTCCAAAAATTCAACTATTTTGTCAAAAATTCGTTTTTTTGGTTTGAAAATTCATCTCTTTTGGTATAAATTTCATATTTCTTGGATAAAAATCCAACTGTATGGATAAAAATGCAACTGTATGGTTGAAAATGAATCTGTTTTGGTTGATTATTTAACTATTTTATTAAATGTTGATTTACTTTGCTCAAAATTAATTTTTATGGGTGAAAATTCATAATTTTAGTTGAAAATTCATCTCTTTGGTTGAAAATATATCTATTTTGTTGAAAATTCGTCGGATGATTTTTTTTTTGATGAAATATCAATTATTACATTTTTTATTGAGAATTCATCTTCTTTGGTTAAAAATTGTATTATTTAGTTTAAAAGTTAATTATTTGGTTGAAAATTCAACCATTTGGTTAAAAACTCATCCTTTTTGTTTGAAAATGCAATTCTTTTGGTAGAAAATTAAACTATTTGGTTGAAAATGAACTTTTTTGTTAAAAACTGATAATTTCGAGTTCAAAATTCAACTTTTTAGACAATTTAACCATTTTGTTAAAAATTCTATTTTTTTTTTTATTGAAAATTACGTTTTTTGTTGAAAATTCACATTTTCAGGTGGAAAATTAACTTGTGACGTAGAAAATTCAAATATTTTGTCGAAAATCTACTTTTTTATTGAAAATTATACTGTTTTGTAGAAAATTTGTATTTTTGGCTTGAAAATTCAACAATTTGATTAAAAATAATTTTCTTCCTTGACTAAAAAATCTTTTTTGTCCAAAAATTCAACTATTTTGTTGAAAACTATCTTTGAAAGTTGGTATTCGTCGTTTAGTTACCGTTACCGTTACTTAGTTAACCATAAGGCGATCTCATCGACGATGGGCGATCTGTGTTTATTTGAACTCGAGATGTTTGTTTTCATAAGAAGTTTAGTGGAAGTATATGCATTTATACTTCGGTATATATACGATTCCTTTCACGCATTTTTTTAAAAATAAGGCTTTTAATTAACATTTTAAATATTTTATTCGTATTTTTAAAGATTCATTTTCGATTTAACGTTTTAGTCATAGTTCATTTATATTTCAAAATGTTTGAAACTTTCAAAATTTTGAGTACCATTTATTTTTTAATTGTGTTTGGATTTTTTATAATAAATTTTGTTAATTTTTTAATTTAAAAACCAACTTTACATTTTTGTTTAACTTTCAGAAGGACCTTGGCCTTTTTTCAATGAATAGGATAAATTAGTTTAGGGTATCAAGAAAGAATGTATTTCCAATAATTCGTTTCTATGATAGCTTGCAAATATATAATAATTATTAATTATTTTAACAGTTTTCATAAACATATTTAGAGTTTGGCTATTTTTCAAGGAATAGGTACTGTTTGCTTACAAAGTCAACTACGAATGTCTTTCTGATGAAACTCTTCTATGTTGCTTCGTAAATTTACAATAATTATTAATAATTGAAACAATTTGCATAAACAAAGAGTTTGGCTATTTTTCAACGAATACGGTAAATTTCTTTTACAGAATTCACTAAGAATATCCTTCCGATGACTCTTTTCTATGAAGCTTTGCAAACTTACAAGAATTATCAATTATTTCAACAAATTTAGAGTTTGGCCACTTTCCATCGAATAAGCCCAATTTGTTTACGGAATCACCAATAATGTATTGCCAATAACTCTTTTCTACGATACTTTGCACAGTTACAATAATTATTAATTATTTAAACAGTCTTCATAAACATATTCAGAGTTTGGGTATTTTTCAAGGAATAGGCACAATTTGTTTACGGAGTCAACTAAGAATATCTTTCCGATTACTCTTTTCTATGTTGCTTTATAAATTTACAAGAATTATTAATTATTTAAACAATTTTGATTAAAAAATTAAGAGTTTGGCTATTTCTCAACGAATAGGCTCAATTTTTTTACAGAATTAAGTAAGAATATCTTTCAGATTACTTTTTTCTATAATGATTTGCAAATTTTCAAGAATTATTAATTATTTAAAGAATTTTCATAAACAAATTAAGCGCCCGGTCATTTTTCAACGAATAGGAACAATTAGTTTAGGGAATCAAGAAAGAATGTATTCCCAATAAATCTTTTCTACGATACTTTGCAAATATACAATAATTATTAATTATTTTAACAATTTTTCTAAAAATATTCAGAGTTGGTCTATTTTTCAAGGAATAGGCAAAATTTGTTTACGGAATCAACTAGGAATGTCTTTTCGCTGACTATTTTATATGCTGCTTTGTAAATTTACAAGAACTATTATTTGTAATATCATTATTTTTAACGAATTGGCTCAATTGGTTTACAGAACCAAAAAGAATGTATTAAAAATAAGTCTTTCCTATGTTACTTTGCAAATTTACAATAATAGTTAATTATTTTAACAATTTTCATACACATATTCAGAGTTTGGCTGTTTTTCAACAAATAGGCTCACTTTGTTTACGAATTCAACTAAGAATATCTTTTCGATGACTGTTATCTATGTTGCTTTCTAAACTTACAATAATTTTCAATTATTTAAACAATTTTAATTTAAAAACTGAGATTTTGGCTATTTTTTAACGAATAGGCTCCATTTTTTATAGAATTAAGTAAGAATATCTTTGCAGTGACTTTTTGCTATAATGCTCTGCAAATTTCAAAGAATGAATAATTATTTAAACAATTTTGATAAACAAATCAAGAGTTTGGCTATTTTTTAAAGAATAGGCTCAATTTGTTTACGGACTCAATAAAGAATGTTTTCAAATACCTATTTCCTATGATACTTTGAAAATTTACAATAATTATTAATTATTTAAACAATTTTCATGAACACATACAGAACAATTTGTTTGCGTAGTCAACTAAGATTACCTTTCCGGTGACTCTTTACTATGTTTTGTAAATTTACAAGAATTATTAATTATTTAAACAATTTCGATTACAAAATTTAGAGTCTGGCTATTTTTCAACGAATAGGCTCAATTTTTTACAGAATTATTTATTCTTCATCGTGAGATGGTATCCATGCAAAGCCGTGTACAAATCAAAATTATTGAAGTAAAAGTTAATTTCATGGTATTTTATTGAAATTCATTTCCAAATAAAATAAATACATGTAAATAAAGTGGTCGCGCGCGGAGCGCGCGTATGAGGCTCTAGTTTTGTTGAAAATTCGTTTTTTTTTTGGTTTGAAAATTCATCTCTTTTGGTATAAATTTCATATTTCTTGGATAAACATCCAACTGTATGGATAAAAATGCAACTGTATGGTTGAAAATTAATCTGTTTTGGTTAATTATTTAACTATTTTATAAAATGTTGATTTACTTTGCTCAAAATTAATTTTTATGGTTGAAAATTCATCTCTTTGGTTGAAAATGTATCTATTTTGTTGAAAATTCGTCTTTACGGATGATTTTAACTGTTTTTTATTTAAGATTAAAATCTTTTTTGGATGAAATATCAATTATTACATTTTTTATTGAGAATTCATCTTCTTTGGTTAAAAATTGTATTATTTAGTTTAAAAGTTAATTATTTGTTTGAAAATTCAACAATTTGGTTAAAAACTAATCCTTTTTGTTTGAAAATGCAATTCTTTTTGTAGAAAATTCAACTATTTGGTTGAAAATTAACTTTTTTGTTAAAAACTGATAATTTCGGGTTGAAAATTTAACTTTTTAGACAATTTAACCATTTTGTTGAAAATTCAATTTTTGTTTGTTTGTTGAAAATTACCTTTTTTGTTGAAAATTCACATTTTCAGGTGGAAAATTAAATTGTGATGTAGAAAATTCAAATATTTGGTTGAAAATTAACTTTTTTATTGAAAATTAAACTGTTTTGTAGAAAATTCGTATTTTTGGCTTGAAAATTCAACAATTTGATTAAAAATGATTTTCTTCCTTGACTAAAAAATCTTTTTTGTCCAAAAATTCAACTATTTTGTAGAAAATTCGTATTTTAGACTTGAAAATTCATCTCTTTTGGTATAAATTTCATATTTCTTGGATAAA
>CAKNYM010047641.1:5079-23301 GCA_932195095.1 Andricus curvator
GAGGGACTGGAAAGAGATAGGATAAAATGTGGATTGATGAAGAGATACAAAAAGATACAGGTGAACAGTGAAGAGATAGGCGATGATAGAAAAGAAGAGATGCAAAGAGATAGAATTGAATGTGGATCGATGAAGAGATAGAAAAAGATGAAAAGAGGATAGTGAATAAATAGGCTAGGATAGAAAAGAGGGTGTAGAAAAAGATGGGAGTGAATGTGTATTAATAAAGAGATAGAAAAAATAGAGGTATATAGTAGAGAGATAGGAATAGGAAAGTGGGGGTGGAAAGAGATGAGAGTAAATGTGGATTGATAAAGGGATAGAAAAAGATAGAGCAGAACAGAGGAGAGATCGGCTAGAATAGGAAAGAGGAGATGGGAAGAGATAGAAGTGTATGTGGATTGATAAAAAGATGGAAAAGGATAGAAGTGGATAGTAGAGAGATGGGCTGGGATAGGAAAGTGGGGATGGAAAGAGATGGGAGTGAATGTGATTGACAAAGAGATAGAAGAAGATAGAGGAGGATAATGTTTAAAAATGAATACTTTGAATGCCTAAAAAATAAAAAGTGGCAATAAGTGTCCCTAAAATATATATATGCACCTTTTCTATATTGAGTGAGATAATTATGCGAGTAATCTCGGTAAAGGGGAGTAAGTAAGGGAGCGTATATATACGCATGAAAAGCGACAGATCAGAGGGAAGGAGACACGCAGACATAACTGTCACAATATTTCTCAAATTTAACGAGCCGCGATAGCTAGTCCCCATCCATTCCTCCTCTTCGGTTTCTTCGTTCCAGGGTGTTTCACTATTCCAGTTGCAACTTATGTGCAACCTCATGGCAACGGACCAGAGAGGCGTCGATTTTTTAATTAGGATATATTACATACCGTCCATTTTAACGCTCCTGTCATGCCGTAAAGAGATCTAACATCAGGATTGCTACAAAATTCAAATTTCAAAATTTCCGCCTTTTTTCTGACCAATTTTGCAATTTGCCTGACCATTCTAAATTTTTCTTTTAAATATAAAAACAACCGTACACCTAGGGCAAAACATTTTGGTTTCTTAATTTATTTTAAAAACTTTTAGTGAAAACTCAAAATGAATAATTTTCCACCAAAAAATATTTTAATTTTCAATCAAAAACAGTTGAATTTAACGACAAAATAAGAATTTTCAAACATTTAGTTGAAACCTCAACTAGAACAGACTGATTTTTCAAACCAAAACGAGGAATTTTCTACCAAGAAAGATTTTTCTGTCAATAAAAAAAAAATTTCATCCAGAAGGATTTAATTTTAAAGACAAAAAGGCAAATTTCCTGCAAAACAGTTGAGTTTTCAACCCGAAAATATGAATTTTCTACCAAAATAATCGAATTTTCCATCCAAAAAAAAAAACGAGTTTTCAACTAAATAAACGAATTTTCAATTGAAAAGATAAATTTTCAGGCAAAAATGGAATAGTAACATTTTTAGTTGAAAAATTTAATTTTTAACTAAAAAACACGAATTTTCAACGAAATACTTCAATTCTCAACCAATGAAATGAATTTTTAACTCAACAGATGAAGTTCTAACTAATAAGATTATTTTTTTATATAAAAAAAAACATTTTCACATAACACAGATAAATTTTCAACTTAGAATAAAATAGTTAAATTTTCAATTAAAAAAAAAAGAATTTTTAACTGAAAACAAATAAATTTTCAATGCAATAGTTAAATTTTCTATCAAACAGCTGAATTGAAAATAAGTGAATTTTCAACAAAAAAGATAAAAATTACTTTGTTAAAAATCATTTTTTTTGTTCAAGATTCAACTATTTTTTTGGGAATTTGTTTTTTCTTCTTTCAAATTAATTTTTTTAACTAAAAAATTAACTATTCAATTTTTAATAGAGAATATATCTTTTTTATTTGAAAATTCAACTTTTTGGTTAAAAATGCATTTTTCTGGTAGAAGATTCATAATTTTAGTTGAAAATTCATCTTTTTGGTCGAGCATTAATTTTTTTAACTGAAAACTCAACTATTTAAATTTTGGTTTAAATTGGTTAAAAGTTGAACTAAATTCTTAAAAATTCATTATCTTGGTTGACAATTTAACTATTTGGTTGAAAATTAGTTTTTTTTTGTTTAAAATTATTTTTTTAAATGAACTATTTCATCTTTCGTAAAAAATTTATCTTTTCTAGTTGAAAATTCCGCTGTTTGGTTGAAATTCATATTTTTTCTTGAAAATTCTACTAATTCGTAGAAAATTATCCACTTGGGTGAAAATTCACATGTTAGGTGGAAAATTAATTTTTTTAACTGAAAAATGAACGGATCCATCTTTAGTGAAAAATTGATCGTTTTAAATTGAAAATTCAACTATTTGGTTGAAAAATAATGTATTTTCTTAAAAATTCGACTTTTTGGTAGAAAATTAATCTTTTTGATTGAAAAATATATTTTTGTTGTTTAAAATTCAACAATTTCATAAAAAATTCCACTATTTGGTTAAATATTCGTTTTTTTTGTTTAAAATTATTTTTTAATTGAAAAATGAAATATTCCATCTTTGGTAAAAAAAATTATCTTTTGATAGTTGAAAATTCAACTATTTGGTTAAAAATTCATATCTTTTTTGTTGAAAATTCAACTAATTTATAGAAAATTGAACAAATTTGTTGAAAATTTACCTGTTTGATGGAAAATTAATTTTTTTAACTGAAAATTTAATTAATCAATCTTTTGGGTTTAAAGTTGATTTTTTCTAGTAGAAAATTCAACTATTTGGTTGAAAAATCATGTATTTCCTTGAAAATTTGACTTTTTGGTAGAAAATTAATCTTTTTGACTGAAAAATATTTTGTTGTTTCAAATTCAACAATTTGATAAATAATTCCACTATTTGGTTGAATATTCGTTTTTTTGTTTGAAATAATTTTTTAACTAAAAAATGAACTATTCCATCTTTGGTAAAAAAATTATCTTTTTTTAGTTGAAAATTCAACTATTTGGTTAAAAATTCATTTTTGTTGTTGTTGAAAATTCAGCTAATTTATAGAAAATTGAACAAATTTGTTGAAAATTGATCTGTTCGATGGAAAATTAATTTTTTTAACTGAAAATTTAATTAATCAATTTTTTGGGTTTAAAGTTGATCTGTTCTAGTAGAAAATTCAACTATTTGGTTGAAAAATCATGCATTTCCTTAAAAATTCGACTTTTTGTTAGAAAATTAATATTCTTGATTGAAAATTTTTTTTTTTTTCATCTACAATTCAAATATATACTTGGTTGCGAGTTGAACTACTTTATTAAAAATTCGTTACATTTGTTGAAAATTCAACTTTTATGTAGAAAGTTCGCTTTTTTGGCTTGAAAATTCAACAATTTGGTAGAAAATTCCACTATTTGGTTGAATATTCGTTTTTTTTTTTGTTTAAAAAAATGATTTTTCAACCGAAACATGAACTAATCCATCTTTGGTATAAATTTTTTTTTTTACCAAAAAAATTTAACTATTGGTTAAAAATTCATACTTCTTTGTTGAAAATTGAACTAATTTGTTAAAAATTCACCAGTTAGGTGGAAAATTAATTTTTTAACTGAAAATTTAACTATTCAATTTTCAGTTTAAAATTGATACTTTTCAGTTGAAAATTCATCTATTTGGTTGAAAATTCATTTTTTTTTTAGAAAATTAATCTTCATGATTGAAAATTCAACTGCTATGTAGAAAATTTATCTTCTTCAGATGAAAATTCAACTATTTGGTTGAATATTATTATTTTTTTTTTAAATTAATTTTCTAACTGAAAAATGAACTGTCTCATCTTTGGTAGAAAATTAATCCTATTTAGTTGAAAATTCAACTATTTGGCAAAAAATTCATATTTTTTTGTTGAAAATTTAAACTAATTTGTCGAAAGTTGAACTGATTTGTTCAAAATTCATCTGTTAGGTAGCGATTTTTTTTTAACTTACAATTGAACTATTCTATTTTTGGTTGAAAATTGATTTTTTTTTAGTTGAGAATTCATTTTTCTTGCTATAAAATAAATCTTCTTGGTTGAAACTTCATCATTTTAGTCGAAAACTCAACTATTTGGTTACCAGTTCTTTTATTTTGTTGAAGATATAATATTTTTCTTCAAATATTAGGAATTTAAAGCGTTCCAAATTGAATTTAATAATAAGAATAATAATTTATATAAACTAAAAATTATTTAAAATTATGAAGTTAATAGTATTATGTCTGATTTAAGTAATAAATTGTAAATTTATTTATGAATATATTTAATATTCTATTAGTAGTTACAAACTTTAATATTTTTTTGAATAAGAATTGAAATTAATATAATATCTTTTATTCCAATAATTTTATTTTTAAATAAAAATTTTAATGATTCTCTAATAAAATATTTTCTAATCCAAAGTTTAAGATCTTCTTTAATATTATGAAAAAAGTTTTTTTTGTAAATAATTTTTTGGTGCTTTTTTCACGATTATTAAAATTTAGAACCAGAGCCGCCTTTCTTAGCCCTTCTTATTTGATATCCCAAATTTTCAACTCGATATCGCGTTTCGTGTGAACGTAAGTTGGTTTTGAAAAAAGTGTCGGTAAGGTAGGAATCCGGTCACGTGACCCACTCGTCACATGGCCTTAAATTTAATAAATAAATTTATTAATATAATATTTTTACTAGTATTTTTTTCTTTATTAATAAAATTAGGATTTTTTCCTTTTAATTTTTCGTATTTAAATATATTAAATAATTTATCATGAATTAATTGTTAATTTTTAATAACGATTCAAAAATTTTTACCGTTTTTAATAATTAATTATTGATTTAAATAAATAAGTTTTAATCATTATTCAAATAATAAGTTTTATAATATTATTAATTTAATAATTATTTTTGGGTCTTTAATAAGAATTAGACTACTTTATTCATTAAATTCTATTAAATTAATTATAGGTATATCTTCTATTAATCATATAAGATGAATATTATTAATTTTAATCATTGATAAAAAAATATTTATTTTTTATTTTATTATTTATTCAATGATTTAATTTAATTCATTTACTTATATATTATAACATTAATTTTTTGAATAATTTAATAATATTGAATAATAAATTTTTATTTAAATTTATATTATTATTTTTAATAATATTAATTATAAGATAATAGCTCTAATAGCATTTTTTATAAAAAGATTTACTATTTATTATTTTATTAAATATAATTTTATGTTTACTCCTTATTTTTTATTAATAATCACAGTAATTATATTTTTTTATTATTTAAAATTATTTATAACTGATATAATTTTTTAAATGATAAATCATTAATTAATATAAATAATAATTTAATTGAATATAATATATTTCTGAAATTTATATTTTTAAATTTAATTATAACTATATTATTTTATTGAATTTTTAATATTTTATATTTGAGTGTTTCAGCAGTAAAATTTTTGAAATTTTAAGTAATAACAATATTTTATTAAATATAAAAAAGAAAGTCTTGTTTCTATTATTAGATTATGAATCTACAAGTTTTGTTAACTTAGTTTTAAAATTTAAAATATATTATTATACTAAAATATTAAAATTTTAATAATAATTTATTATATATTGTATTATTAAAAATTTATTTATTTTAATTACTATCATTAATATTTAAATATTATGACAGATAAATGTATTAATTATAGAAATTAAATATATATATATATATATATATATATAATTTTTCATATTATATTAATAATATATTTAATCTAAATAAATAAAATTTCATTGAATATAATAATTTAGAAATCTATATATATATAATTTACCCACATTAATTTTATTTAGAAAATTTTACTATCTTATTTTAGCGAAAAATCTCCTTATTTGCCCTCTTTTTAGATAATTTTTGGCCCTATTAATTAATTAATAATAATTAATAATTTTCTACCAAAATGTTTTGCCTTCTTCTTGTAAGTTGGAAGTAATTTGGACAAAAAATCACTGGATTAGGTGAAATATTTATTTTTTATTACTACCTTCATTTTTTACTGTTGCAGATAAAAATTTGGTTTCAAAATAGGCGGACCAAGTGGAAAAGGAAATACACAAACGATGTTGAGCTTTTAGCACAACAATACTATTCAAGCCTAGGAATTCCTGCCCCACGGCCAATCTTCGTTGGCGATCGATTGTGGTATGCACCAAAGTGCGCCATTTTTTTTTAAATTCTTATCGATCAAATTAATATGAAAATTAATTTTTAAAAATTTTTTTTTAGGTTTTTCAACTACACAGGTCAATCGCAGCCTGCAACTTCACTTCTTCAATCGCATTTATCTCCGATTCCTTTACCGCCAGCTTTGCCAGTTATACAACCATTGCCAAGCAATTTGTCACCAGGACAACATAATTCAATATTTCATAATGTATCTTCAAATCATCCAACCTATCATATCACACAAAGATTGGACTTCAGGCACCATGAATCGTGAAAAAATCATTTAAAATCTGACATCCGCTTGTACATTGTTTAAACAATATAGGGGAGAGTGGTCCTAAGTCGGCACAGTAAGAGGGTGGTGTTATTTTTTCGGTCGAAATGCAGCGCAAAGTGAAGTAGTCGATTTTTTCTGTTTCTCAAAATGGTCGTCCTAAGCCGGCACCCCCCGGTCCTAAGTCAGCACATAATTTTTTCCGCTCGAATGTAAGAAAAAGGGCAGGTTATGTAAGTTTTGGGAGGAAATGGACAAATTCAAACCATTTACAGTGAAAAAAACATGTAGAATATTGTCAAAAGCAACATGCAGTCAAAACACAATCAAACTAAAAAAAAGAGAAGAGCGACATAGAATTGAAACACAATAAAATAAAACAAAAATAATAAAAAAAGCAAGAAAAAAAGGTGCAGACTTAGGACCGCCTGTTTGGTGCCGACTTAGGACCACTACGAATGTTTACACATTTCATACTATTACGCACACGAAACAAATGCGATTGAAGTTTTCAAAATATTTACACACCTGTAGCTGCTTCACAAGAATGGAAGAAAAAAAACCTTTTGCACGAACAATTTATACACCGCTCACGCTTTCAAGCGAAAACTAAAGTGACAATTCTCATCGTAAATTATGTCCGTGCCTACCAACCTGTCATACGACAAAATGGTTAAGCCGACACGCGCGCCATTTCTGAGAAACACGAGGGTGCCGGCTTAAACCTCAGTGCCGACTTAGGACCACTCACCCCTATTCTTTTTTCTAGTCAGTTCCGTTCAGTTTTTAACCTTTAAGTATGGACGTGATTTCATTTTTGCACTAACATGGACCTGAGGTCTCAAAAACCGCTGTATATATTTATATCTAATTAAATAAATAAGTTTTTGTTATTTAACTTATACAAGTATATAAAGGGACATTGGAATAAAAAACAAATTAATTTTATCAACTTTTACTATTAATTTTTTACACCAGTGGTACCCACATATCAGAAGCATGGTGCGGTCTGAGAAACCGCACGACCATGCGTTCATACTAATTCGTCATTTTTTGCTTAAATAAGGGTTGTGTCTGATATCCTGCGTTTTGAATACCTTGAAAGAAATTGAAACAGAAATATAAAATTGTGATGCTACCGTGGACGTGCGGTCTCTCGGACCGCCTTTGAGCTTTCTATATATATTGCTTACCAGCTACACAACTAAAAATAGAAAATTAACTAAAACTAAAGCTACTAATAACATTAGTCTCGAGGAAGGCCAGGAGGGGGAACCCATATATCAGAATCATGGTGCGGTCTATGAGACCGCACGGCCATACTTAAAGGTCAAAAGAGGGTATTCGAAATCCAGAATGTACTTTCAGGGCTCGGATCGACTAGAAGGCTTAAAAAATGTAGCATTAGTCGCACAAAATCAGAAAGTCGCACGGAATTTCGAAAAAAGTCGATCAAAAGTCGTTGTGTGACTGAAATAATCAATGTATTTGTTTAGAAAAGTAGAGTATATAATTCTCATTGGGTTTCAAATATTTTTTGCACAGTCAAAATAAACCTTCAAATTTAAACAATTTTTTAACAATTCATTTCTGAACTGTTAAACTTTTCAACCTGGATTATTGTCAAATGAGAGAAGTTTGTAATTTAAATGAATTTTCAATTACAGTAACATTAATTTTGAACGTTTTTTTAAATTTGAAGCTGTATAATTTGAATATGAAATTATTTATTTTTTAACTAATATAAATTAATTCTTATCAATAAATAAATAAAAAAATATAATAATAAATAAATAAATTCTTTTAAATAAAATTGATATTGATGCAATTTAAATTTGAATTTCTTTAAATTTGTCAGATTTCAATTCGAAATATATTGCATTTTAAATAAAGCAGTAGAATTTTCAACCAAAAAAGACAAATTTTTTACAAAAGAGTTGAGTTTTCAAGTTAAAAAGTCAAATGGTTTAGAAAACAGTTGAATTTTAAATCTGAAAGATTAATTTTCAATCAAATAGTTTATTTAAAAAAAAATAATTTCTCTAAAAAAAGGAATTTTACACAAAATAGTTAAGTTTTTAACAAAAAATTAACGAATTTTCAACCGAATAGTTAAATTCCCAACCAAAGAGATTAATTTTCAATCCAAATGACTTTTTAAGAAAAAAAGACGAATTTTCAACAAAATGATTTAATTTCTAACCACATAATTGAATTTCCAAGCCAAAAAGATGCATTTTTTAGAAAACAGTGTAACTTTCAACCACAAAATTTCATTTTTAAGCAAGATAGATGATTTTTCCAGAAAAAAGAGGAACTTTTAATCCAAAAAACAAATTTTCTATCCAAAAAGACTAGTCAAAAAGACGATTTTTATAAAAGACAGTTGAATTTTCAACCGGAAAATATGAATTTTCAACAAAAAAGTTAATTTTCTACCAGGTAGCTAAATTTTCAAATAAAAAGTTGAATTTTCTACCCAAAAATACCAGTTTTCTATTTTTAAAAAAGTTGAAAACTTGAATACTCGACCAAAAAAAATTAATTTTCTACCAAACAGTTGCGCTTTTAACCAACAAGGAAGAAAATTAATTTTCTACCAATAAATACGAATTTTCAACAAAAAGCTTATTTTTTACTAAGTAGCTAAACTTTGAAATAAATAGTCTACTTTTTAACCAAATTGTTGAATTTTCAACTAGAAAAGAATAATTTTAAGTTAAAAATATCACATAAAATCTATTTTTCCACAAACTGGTTAAATTTTTAACCAAAGAGATTAATTTTTAAATAAAATGATGAATTTTCAACAAAAACGTGGATTTTTTTTACAAAATAGATCAATTTTCAATCAAGCAGTTGAATTTTCAAACCAGAAAGGCGAATTTTTTAAAAGAGTTGAATTATCAACCTGAAAACTTAAATTTTCTATTAAAAAATTTTCTTTTTCAACAAAGAAACATAAGTTTTCAACCAAATAGTTGAATTTTCATGTCAAAAACATAATTTTTTTAGAGGACAGTTTGAATTTACAACCAAAAAAATTATTTTCAACCAAGTAAATAAATTTGCAAAAAAAAAGTTTTCCACCATTAAAAATAAATTTTCCATCCATAAGGATGAATTTTCTATCCAAAAAGATGAATGTTCAATAAAACAGTTGAATTTTTGTCGAAAAAATATGACTCTGAACAAAATAATTGAATTTTTAACCAAATGTTCGAATTTTCAAATAAAAGAGATTAAACCTCAATCAGAAACAGTTGCATTTTCAAAAAAATAATTTAATTTTCGAGCCAAAAAGACTGAAAAGTTAAATTTTCTAAACGAAAAATTCCTTTTCAACAAAAAATAAGTAAATTTTCAATCAAATAGATCAAATTGAACAAACAATTTATAAAAAAGGCAAATTTTGAAAAAGACTTCAATTTTCAACAATAAAGTTAATTTTCAAGTAAGAAAGATGAATTTGCAACCAAAAAATATGTATTTTTAACCATAAAAGATGAATTTTCAATCGATATGGATGAATTTTTCAATAAAAAAATGAATGCTCAACAAAAAAGTTGAATATTTGACCAAAAAAGCTTACTTTTGAGCAAATTCATTTAATTTTCAACCCAAAAAGACGAATTTTTTTAAGGACAGTTGAATTATCGGTCTAAAAAGTGCAATTTTCACCAAATAGATCGTTTTCAACCAAGAAAGATACACTTTTTATAAAATGGTTGAATTGAAAAAAAAATCTTTAAACAAATATTTGCATTTAAAACTAACTAGTTGGGGCTTTAATCAAAAAAGATAAATTTTTAACCAAAAAATTACTTTCTTGCCATAGAAGAGGATTTTTTAATCCAAAAGGATCAATTTTCTATCCAAAACGACAAAAAAAAAAGGTTTAATTTTCGACCAAAAAAGATGAATTTTCAATAAAATAATCAAATTTTAAACCAAATAGTCCAATTTTTAACCGTAAAGAATGAACTTTCAACCAAAAATAGTGTGCAATTGAATTTGAAATTGTTCGATTTTAAACGTTTTCTTTCTTTAAATTAAATTTAAAATTAATTTAAAATTTGATTTTCATTATTACAAATTTTAATTAAATTAATTTAAATTAAACAATTTTAAATTAAATGCAGTTAAAATAGAAAATGTACAATTTTCAACTTTGATAAATTATACAATTCAAATTTAGATTCAGTTCACAAAATATAAATCCACGCTTTAATTTTCAATGCCCTAAATTCAAGATTGAATCTATAAATTGGCAGAATTACATAATTTTAAGCAATTTTCAGCTAAAAGTATTAAAAATTGAAGGATTAATGTTTTTTTTTGTAAATTGAAGACTTTTTAAATTAGAAGTGAAATTATTTTTATTTCAAGTAGTTTAAAATTATTCATTGTTCAATTGTTACTTATACATCAAAACTTGTTTTTGTTTTTGGAATTTTTTAAATATTATGTTAAAATTATGTTTTAAATAAAAAATGATAAAAAATTTTCCCAGGAATCTCAAAAAGAATTTATTATTTTAAAAAATTTCAAAATCCTTAAAAACCTTCCAAATTTTAGTTCAAAATCTACCAAAATATGCCTCTTCTTTCAAGTTTTTGGAAATCTTTTCCAATTTTAAATTATTTAAAATTTTTTCAAAGCTTCTAAATAGTTTTCGAAATAATTAGAATTTTTTATAAAAAATTCTGCAAAATAAAAAAAAATCTTTAAAATCTTTCAGATTCTTTATTGACAATTTTGGAAATCTTTTGAAATCTTTCACAATTCTTAAGAAGCTTCTAAATTCTTTTCAAAACTTCTAAATATCTCTTAAACTTTCTCGAATTTTTTCTAAATCAATGAGTGTTCAATTGTCATTTATACATGAAAATTCAACAATATTATTTACGATTAAACATTTTTTTAATAGTAGAATTAAAATTGTAACGTTGAAAAATTAAATTTAGCTCTCTGAAAATTCTAACAATTAAAGGCTTTCTATTTCAAAGAATTCAGTTTTAAATTGTAATAATAAATAATTTTTCTTTTTCTTACTAACAAAATTTCAAATCGTATCGGTAATAGATGGGATATTTTAGATTGAAACAATATTTGACTAGAATTTTAAATTTAATAACAGTGTTTCAGTTAAATAATAAATTAACTGAATGATATAATTAAAAAATTTAACATATTTATTTTAAATTTTGTAAATATTTTCTCAAAAAAGAGAGAGATCAAGCGATATGAAATTTGTCCAGAAAATAAATTCCCGGTCATTTCCTGGTTTCCCGGTCCAGCGGCCGTGAAATTCCGAAATATATGATTGCCGAAAAGATTTTTAATTTCAAAATTAGGAAATTGACGACTCAAAAATTCCCGAGTTATAAAATTTCCGACAGGAAAAAACTCAGAATGATAAAATTGCCGAAAATCAATATTTTTTGTTTTAAAAAAACATTGTTATTGGGGATGTGGAAAATTAGACTGTTCGACATGTAAGACATATCAAGAAAATTGAAATAATTTCAAAAGTAAAACATGAAAATTACAGAATTTTTCATTGTAAAACTTAAAACTTGCAAAATTTTTAATTGTAAATTTTCAAAGTTAAAAACTCTTCAGGTATTCAATTTTTAAGATTTATAATTAAATATTCTAAAATTTCAAAGAGATACAATTGAAATTCAAAATTGATGTTTTAAAGGTATGTAATTTTAAAGAAGAAAAAATAAAAAATGATGAAATCACCGAAACTCAATATTTTTATTGTTTAAAAAAATCACTGTTATAAGGGATGTGGAAAATTACACTCTATCAAGTTTCCCACTTACTTCATTATAATGTTAATTAATGAATTCAATAAAAAATTGTATTTATGGAACCTTATATTTTTGTAACGAACTGTCTTTAATTTATAGTCAGATAGACTTCAGATTCAATTAAACAAATTTAAATCGTAGAATTGATTTTTATTTGCATTTATGGTACGATTTTTGTATTGGAAAAATAAAAAAATATCTTAAATATGGATTAACTACTTGACATGTACCGCTTTACGCCAGTTGAGTTGGTACAGAGTAATCTTACTCCAACTGCCACAAAGTTCTGTAAAAAAAAATACATACACTTAATAAGAACGTTAATGTTTCAAAGTAGACAATCGTAAAAAATATTGATATAAAATTAAAATTAAATTAATTAAATTTGTATATAAATTACCTTTGAGAAAAAATAATTAAATAAATAATCTAAGGTCTTGCTGTTAATCAGACGGAGAGGAAACTTTGACGACTCCTAGAGTCCTCTCGTCATTAGCTGCTTGATCTTGAATAATTTTCGCATATTTTTCATTATCTAACAAATCATCTTCATCCAACATATCCTGCATTCTTTGCTTGTATCTGAAAAATATAACATCAATAAACTTTGTCATCAGAGTACCCTTAAAACTTCATCTATCTATTTTCATTTAAAAAAATAATTTATAATAAAAAAACTAATTTTCAAGCCAAAGAAATGAATTTTGAACCAAAAAGATTAATTTTCTACCAAAAAAGATAAATTTTCAACAAAATACAGTAATTTTCAACCAAATAGTTGAATTTTCAGTTAAAAAACTAATGAAAAAAATGTTAGCAGACTAGTTAAATTTAAAAAAAAATTCAACTAAAATTATGAATCATTAACCAAAAAAAAATGAATTTTGAACAAAGTAGTTCCACTTTCAACTAAGTAAATGAATTTTGAACCAAAAAAGGTTTTTCGGTCGCTAATCAAGATTAGAATAAATCTTGAAAATTTAATCAAATATTTATATTAGAAAATATATTTTTGTTCTTGTTAGGGATTCAATTAATATGTTTAATTTAGGAAGTTTTGCCAAATTACATTACAAGATATTTTTTGATACATTAGCACCATCGACTAATTAAAGAATTAAATAATACCAAAAATATAATTATTAATTTCTTGAATTTCACTCTAAAGTCCATGAATTTGAATAATAATTGAAACAATTTTTTATTTTATCTTCCTTATATTTAAAATTTAGTGCATATTTCGGTAAAATTAATGTGGGTACTACATTAAATTAAATTCATTCAATTTTCTAAATAAAAAAACAACAAATTTTCAACCAAAGTTAAGAATATTAAATAAAATAATGAATTTTCAACTAAAATGATGAATATTTAACTGGACTTCTTGAATTTTTAATCAAAAGATTGGTTTTTAAACAAAAAGATTGATTTTCTTCCAAACAAGAAGATTTTTCAACAAAATACGTGAATTTTTAATTGAATAGTTGATTTTTCAACTAAAGAAGATGAATTTTCAACGAAAAATGGAACAGTTAAATTTTCAGTTAAAAAAATTAATTTTCCACACAAAAAAAAATTCAACCACAAAGATGAATTTTGAACTAAAATGATGAATCTTTGACAAGAATAATTGAATTTTCAACAAAAATGATTAATTCTTAACCAAGAAGATTAATTTCTAAAAAAAGACGAATTTTCAACTAAAATTATGAATATTTCACTGGAATACTTGAATTTTCAACAAAAAAGATTTGTTTTCAAAAAGATCAATTTTGAACCAAAAATGTAAAATTTAAATTTTCAGTTGAAAAAATTAATTTCCAAGCAAACTGATAAATTTTCAACTAAAATGATGAATCTTTTACTGTAATAGTTGAATTTTAAACAAAAAAAATGGGTGTTCAGCCGTGAATTTTAATTTTCTAACAATAAAGACAAATTTTCAACGAAATACACGAATTTTCAACTAAAAAAGATACATTTTTTAGCAAAAATTAAATAGCTAAATTTACAGTTAAAAAATTAATTTTTAACAACAATAAAAAAAGAATTTTCAACAAAATTGTTAAGTTTTCAAACAAAGAGATGAATTTTCAAATAAAACCATGAATCATTATTAGGAATAGTTGAATTTTTATCCAGAAAAATTAATTTTCACCCGAAAAGATTAATTTCTAACAAAAAAGACGACTTTTCAACTGAAAAAGAAAAATTTTCAACCCAAAATTGAATAGTTCAATTTTCCTTTAAAAAATCATTTTTTAACAAAAAATGAAAAAAATTTCATCCAGAGTGAAGAATTTTTAACAAAAATGATGAATCTTCAACTGCAATAGATGAATTTTAAACCAAAAATATAAATTTTTAGCTAAAAAAGACGAATTTTAAACAAAATACATTAATTTTTAACTAAAAAATATATTTTTTCAACAAAAAATTAAATAGTTAAATTTTTAGTTTAAAAAATTATTTTGAACAAAAGAGATGAATTTTGAACTAAAATTATGGAATATTCAAATGGAATATTTACTTTTACCGTTAAAAAAAATTATTATAAACCAGAAAAAACGAATTTTCAAAAAAATAGTTACATTTTCAAACAAAGAGATGAATTTTCAATTGCACTTATGAATCTTCAACCAAAAAAATTAATTTTCAAAAAAAGAGTTTAACTTTTAATCACGTAACTAAATTTTCATTCAAAAAGGATGAACTCTGAACGAAAAATATAGTAGTTGGTATTTCAACCAAAGAAGAATTTAATTTTTAATAAAAAAGAGTTGAATTCCACCAAAAACTTTTCAAAATGAGTTGAATTTTCAATTAAGAAAGATTTTTTAGTCAAGAGAAAGAAAAAATTGCAAACAACCTGTTGAATCTTCAAGCAAAAAAACAAATTTTCAACCAAGAATATTAATTTTATACCAAAAAGAACGAATTTTCAACAAAATGCATGCATTTTCAAATAGATACTTGAATTTTTAACTAAAAACAATCAATTTTCAACCAAAAATAGAATAGTTCAACTTCCAGTTAAAAAATTATATTCAAATAAAAAAAAAACGATTTTTCAACAAAATATTTAAATTCCTTATTACAAAGCTACTTTTACAAATAAAGAATCAATGTTATTCAATTTTACATTGCAATTTAAAAAAAACTCTCGAAAAAATTCCCTGAAATTTCCAAGTATATAAAAATTCCCTGACAATTCCAGGTTTTTCAGGTAGGGTAGACAGTATTTATAAATAAAAGCGTTCAAAATTAAATAATAAAAAAAAGGAACACTTTTGAATGTGAATAAATTGAAATTCAAAGCGAATAAAATTTGACAATTTAAGATTGAAAACTAAATTGAATCTTTCAAAGTCGAAGCTTCTAAAATTCTAAAATTTTAAATTGTTATTACACGACAAAATTATAATTTAACATTAAAGCTGACGAGACAAATTTGTCTAAAATCCAAAAATCAATGGAATTATTCTAAAAAAACTTAAAAAATAAATAGTAATTTTAAATGGGAAATATTACAAATGAAAAAATAAATTTAAGTCACTTGAAAATTAGTAATTTTTAAATTGTTAATTCTACTTTTCAAAATTCAAGCAATTCAATTTTAATTGCAAAATTAAAAACTTTGAAAGGGAAAAATTAAAAATTTAGCGTTCAATATCAAAATTCAGATCCATAAAATTGTAAACATTTAAAATTACCGAGAACTTCCTTTAGAATTATTATTCATTCTTGTTATTTCCCAGTACAATATTTTTCAATTTTAAATTTCTTTATTTGTTTAAATCTTCAACTAAAAATCGGAGAATTTGAAGATATTACATTGAAAATAAAAAATTAAAATAAAGAATACAAAACAAGATTGCTATAATACGATTTCAGTTTTTGAAATTGTACAATTTTAAGCTTTTCAATTCGAAATTGCTTTATATTTACATTTAAAATTATTAAATTCATATAAATGAATATTCAAATAAATAGCGGAATGGTCCTGATATTTTGAACATTTGAGTTTGAAATGAAAATATTGTTGTTTCAAATTATATTGTGAAATTTAAAAACGGCGAGTTCAATATGGCTGACAAAAACTGTAAAAAAAAGTACCGTGGTTTTAAAATGAGTTCTAGGGGCTTTTGTGGGTTGTTGATTTTGAAACGAAAGTCAAAATTCAAAATGGTGAACAAAAAATAAAAAATTGGTCCCGTCGCTTAAAAATAAGTCCTAAGGGGTTTTTTTGGACCGCTGATTACAAAACTAAAGTGAAAAAACAAAAATTCAAAATGGAGGATACAATACTTATTTTTTATTTTTGGTCCGCCATAGTTGATCCACCATGCTGAGGACCCATTTTGAAGACACGGGACAAATTGTTTAATTAGTAATCAGCGACCAAAAAAAACACCCCAAACCCTCATTTTGAAGCCGCGGGACTTATTATAAAATATTTTTTACGTTATATTGGATCCGCCATTTTGAATTTTGTGAATTTCAAAAATTTCACTCCAAATTCGGAACCAGAGACCCGAAAAAACACCTGAGAACCCATTTTGGAGCCACGGGACAAATTGTTTAATTTTTTGGTCGCCATATTGGATCCGATATTTTTAATTTTGGAATTTTGATTTCAGATTCGTAATTAGCGACCCACTGAATCTCCGGGAATCTATTTTGAAGCCACGGAACTTATTTTTACGTTATTTGTTCGCCATATTGGATCCACCATTTTGAATTTTTTGAATTTCAAACATTTGACTCCAAATTCGTATCTAGCGACCCAAAAAAATCCTGAGGAGCCATTTTGAAACCACGGGACCCATTTTTTCATTTGTTGACCGCCATATTGGATCCACCATTTTGAATTTTGACTTCAGGTTTATAATCAGCAAACCAAAAAAACACTCGAAAACGCATTTTGAAGCCACGGGACATATTTTTCAATTTGTTGTCCGCCATATTGGATCCGACATTTTGATTTTTTTTAAATTTGACTCTAAATTTGTAACCAGCGACCCCAAAAAAAAACAAAACCCCATTTTGAAACAACGGGACTTATTATTAAATATTTTCTACGTTATATTGGATCCGCCATTTTGCATTTTGACTTCAAATTTGTAATGAGCGACCCAAAAAACCCTTAGACATTATTTTCAGCTAATTAACTATTTATGATTAGTCACAATTAATACATTTAGTGCTTAAAAAGGCTGTATTTCTTCATTTTGTTTATTTATCAAATTCATTCCGTAGAAAAACAGAAGGTTTTCAAGGTTTCTTAATGTCAAATGAAGTTCTACAATACTTTTAACTTGCTTTTTGTTCTTGAAATTCGTTAAAAACGATGTCAAAAATATTAAAAAACAAAGTCAAAAAGGTGAAATGAGGGGAGGGGAAGTATGGGGAGTGCGGGGAAATTAGGGGAAGGGGAAGGAGTGCGGAAAATGAAGGGAGATTGAGTAGTGGAAGTAAGGGGAAATGAGGGGAGTAGAAGAACGATAAGTGAGAGGAGAGGAAGTATGAGAAATGAGGGAAAATGAGGGGAGGGGAAGAAGGAAGTGGAGAAGTAGTGGAAGTGAGGGGAATGTGGGTAGTAGAAGTAGAGGATGAAAGGGGAGAGGAAGTATGGTATATGAGGGTAGAGGAAGTAAGTGGAAATAAGGGGAGGAAAGTAGGGAGAGAAGCAGTGAAAGTGAGGAGAAATGAGGGTAGCAGAGGTAGGGGAAGTGAGAGAAGAGGAATTAAAGGAAATAAGAGGAAACGAGGGTAGGGGAAGTGAGTGGAAATAAGGTGAGGAAAGTAGGCAGAGAAGTAGTGAAAGTGAGGAGAAATGAGGGTAGTAGAGGTAGGAAAAGTGATAGGAGAGGAAGTAAAGGA
>CAKNYM010047641.1:23311-89913 GCA_932195095.1 Andricus curvator
GGGAAGTGAGTGGAAATGAAGGGAGATGAAGTAGGTAGAGAAGATGTAGTGGAAGTGAGGGAAAAAGAGGGTAGGAAAAGTAAGGGGAAATAAGAAAAGTAGGAGTAGGGGAAGGGTATGGGTTATGAAGTATTGGATATGAGGGGAAATGAGGGTAGGGGAATTAGATCAAGTGAAAAGAAATAAGGGAAGGGGAAGTATGGTAATGTATGGAAATGATGGTAGTAGAAGTAGGGGAAGTGAGGGGAGAGAAAGTGTGGGATATGAGGGGAAATGATGATAGAGGATGTAGATAAAGTAAAAAAAAATAATAGGAGAGGAAGTGATGGAAATGAGACGAAATGAGGGTATCAGAAGTAGAGGAAGAGAGAGGAAACACTAGGGAGGGCAAGTGGGGGATGTGAGGGGGAACAAGGGGAGGGAAAGTAGGAGATGTGAGGGGAAACGAGGGGTAGGGAATTAGAGGACGTGAGGGGAAATAAGGGCAGGGGAAATAGGAGAATTGAGGGAGAATGTGGGGAGGAGAATTATGAGGAGTAGGAGAAATGAGGGGAGGGAACTGTGTGATGGATTTATAAATCTATTCCTGCAACAATGTGTATAACTTACATTTGACTATCAGGATTATTCTCTTGGTTTCTGCATCTTTCCAGTTTTTTTTCTATTGGCCTTACAGATTCCCTTGTTGGAGTTTCAATAAATTTCGCCATTGATCTTATTTCTAAAATTGAAAGTATCATTTATTATATATTATTGGCGCCAAATTTAGAAGTAATGGAAGGGAAAGGCAATTGGTGAGAGAAGGCGCTTTGTGTAAGTCAAAAACCATTTAATTTTTCTTTAATCTTCACCAACTATTTCTTCTCTTTTTTCTTACTAACTTTTTTTATCTCTAAAATATAAGTTTTTGTAAATGAGGTAATAAATTTTTACAATTATTAGTTTCTAACGTAATTTTTTGGTTAAAAAATTAATTTTCAACTGAAAAACTAATATTTAAAGAAAAAAGAAAACGATTTTTCAACAAAATTTTTAAATTTTCAACCAAAAACCTGAATTTGCAACTAAAATGATGAATCTTCAACTGGCAGAATTGTATTTTTAACCAAAAAGATAAATTTTGTACCAAGAAGATTAATTTTATATAAAAAAGACAAATTTTCAAACAACATAAATGAATTTTCAACAAAAAGAGACAAATCTTTAAGCAAAGGTGAATAGGTATATGTTCAGCTTGAAAAATTAGTTTTCAACTAGAGATTAATTTTTAACTAAAATTACGGAATATTGAACGGGATTAGTTACATTTCTTTGCGTCAAAACAAAATTTCTAACTAAAAAAGCGAACTTTGAAAAAAAGATAAATTTTCATCTGGAATATTTCAATTTTCAGTTTAAAAAATTGATTTTCAACAAAAAAAAGCGGATTTTTAAGGAAATTATTCAATTTGTAACCAAAGAGATGAATTTCCAATAAAAATGATCAATCTTCAAGCAAAAAAAAAAAAAAAAATTGTAACAAAAGACTTTTTATATTCAATTAAGTAGTTGAATTTTCAATCAAAGATGAATTTTCAACGAAAAAGGTGATAAAGGCAACCAAAAAAGAATTTTATTTTTAATCAAGAGAGCAAAAAATTGCAACTAAACTGTTGAATTTTCAAGTGAAAACATGAATTTTTAACCAAAAAGCTGAATTTTCAACTAAAATGATGAATATTCAACTGGCATAGTTGAATTTTCAACCAAAAAGATAAATTTTGAACCAAGACGATTATTATTACACAAAGAAGATGATTTTTCAACAAAAAAAAGATATATTTTTAAGCAAAATTGAGTAGGTTTTTTCAGTTTAAGAAATTAATTTTCAACTATAGATTAATTTTCAACTAAAATGATTGAATATTGAATTTGATTGATTGAATTTTTTTCGTCAAAACAAAGTTTTTAACTAAAAAACGAACTTTTAAAAAAGAGTTAAATTTTCACCTGGAATATTTCAATTCAGAGTTTAAAAAATTGATTTTCAACAATAAAGAAACGGATTTTCAAGGAGATTGTTAAATTTTCAAACGAGAACAATTTCCAATTCAAATGATGAATCTTCAATAAAAAAATGAATTTTTAATAAAAGACTTTAACTTTCATTCAAGTAGTTGCATTTTTAACCAAAAAACATGAATTTTTAAAGATGAATTTCCAACTAAAAAAGATAAATTTTCAAGCAAAATTGAACAGGTAAATTTTGAGTTTAAAAAAATAAATTTTCAACTGGAATAGATAAATTTTTAGTTTAAAAAAATGATTATCAAAACAAAAACAAAATAATGGATTTTTAAGAAACTTATTGAATTTTTAACCAAAGAGATGAATTTTCAATTAAAATGATGAATCTTCAACCCAAAAATGTTTTTAACAAAAGATTGTTACCCTCGACAAAGTCGTTGAATTTTTAACCAAAAATATGAACTTGCATTGATATAATTTATTATTTCATTAATTATATTATTTTATTAATAAAGAAAAAAATACCAATAAAAATAATATATTAATAAATTTATTTATTAAGTTTGATATAAAAAATAATATTGAAGAAGATCTAAGACTTTGAATTAAAAAATATTTCATTGATGAATATGAACAAAAATGAATAAAAAAAAATAAAAAAGTAAAATATATATAAAAAAAATGCAACGAATAAAAAAATATATAATATTAAATTTTCATAAAAATAGTTTAATTTTGAACGAAAAAGTTAATTTTAAAGTCAAAAAGACGAATTATCTACAAAACGGTTCAATTTTCAACCCGAAAATATGATTTATCAACAAAGAAGTTAATTTTTCATAAAAATAGTTTAATTTTTGACAAAAAATTCATTTTCAACTAAAGAGTTTAATTTTCTACCAAATTGTTGAATCCTTAAACAAACCAGATTAATTTAGACAACTAAAAAGATTAATTTTCAACCAGAAAGATTAATTTTCGACCAAAAAAGATGAATTTTCCACAAAATACATGCATTTTCAACTAGAAAAGATCAATTTTTTTATCAAAAATATCAATCTTCAACGAAAAATGGACTAGTTACGTTGTTAGTTAAAAAAATTAATTCTGAACTAAAAAAGGGGAGAATTTGGTAAAAAATAGTTATATTTTCAACAAATGAGATAAATTTTCAACTAAAGTGATAAATCTTTAAAAAATATGAATTTTTTACAAACCAGTTCAACTTTCAACCAATTAGTTGGATTTTAAACTAGAAAAAGATGAATTTTTTGAAACCAATAAGATGAATTTTCCAGCAAGAAGGTAAACAAAACAAAAAAAGAATTTTCTACAAAATAGTTACATTTTCGGCATAAGAGATGAATTTTCAACTAAACTGATGAATCTTGAAAAAAGTAATTTTCAATCAAAGAGTTCAACAATTCAAAAGAATTCAAATGAATTGGAAAAAATTTAAAAATTTAAAATTCCTACGAATTTAAGGTGAGTTAAAAAAACTTCAAGATGAATTAAACAAAAACTTTTAAAAATTCATTGAATTGAGTAAAATTGAGTGAATTTAGAAGAATTCAAAAGAATTTAAAAGAATTCAGGATACATTAATCCCTTAAAATGGTTTAAATCTCTTGAAAATGCGGTGGAATCTTTTAAAATACCCTAAAATATTTCAAAATGTTTGAAATCCCTTCAAACTATTGATATAAATAAAAAATTTCTGGGAATCTTTTAAAATTTCCTAAAATATTTCAAATCATGTGATATCTTTTGAAATAACTTCAAACTTTTTAAAGCTCTTGAAAATACCTGGGAATTTTTTTAAATACCCTAAAATATTTCAAATCCCTTAAAATCTTTTGAAATCCCTTAAAATATTTCAAATAATTTAATAATTTTATGAATTGATCCGCAGGACCAATTAAATAAAATCTTTTAAAAATTAAAAAAAATCCATTAAATTAAGTAAAATAGAGTACATTTAGAAGAATTCAAGTGAATCAAAAAAATTCAAATGAATTCTAAATAATTTGAAAGAATTCAGGATAAATTAATGAGAATTCAGTGTGAAGTCCAAAAACTAATTTCAAATCTCTTCAAATCTTTGAAACCCTACAAAATACCTCACTTCTCGTGAATAAATTCTTTGAAATCCACTAAAATATCATAAAATCCCATGAAATTCTATGGCGATTTTTCCTGAAATCTTGGAAAATGTATTAAAATACATTGAGAGCTTTAAAGTCCCTTAAAATCCTCGGACATGTTATAAATCCTGTGAAATATTTTAAAATATCTTAAAATCTTACAGGTTCTGTGAAATCGTTTCATCTTCCGAAATTCTAGAAAATGCATTATCCTACAATATTTCAAACGCTTTGACATCCCTTCAAATTAATGAAATTTATTAATAATACCTTGGAATCTTTTAAAAATACCCTAACATCTTAAAAATCCCTTTAAATTATTGAAATCTATTACAAATTTCTCGGATTTTTTAAAAACACCCTGAAATATTTCAAAAGAATTCAAGACAATTCAGAAAAAGTGATCTTTTCAGTTAAAAAAGTGATTAAAAAGTGACAGGGTGTCTACCAAAATCCCGGAAAAAAATTCCCTGACAATTCCAGGTTTTTTCCAGGTATCTTAAGTTTTTTCCAGGAACAATTTTTCATAGCATTTCATTTAATTTAAATTCAAATATTCCGCATATTTTAAACGCACTGTCTATGGTTATGGAATTTTCCGTAACTCCAACCCCTTTTCTAGCTCGTTCAGAGCTGACATCGACAGTGCCTAATTTTTAAAATTCGACTCGGAGAACGTATAAATTTTCGCGAGTTTATTATAAATCATGTTTTTTTTAGTTTCTAGGAATTTAATTAATATTACAAGACATTCTTAAATATTTTAGCACAATCGATTAATTAAATAATTAAATGATACTAAAAATATAATAATTTCTTGAATTTGTCTCTAAAGTCCATGAATTTTTTTCCAAAAAATACATTAATTCTCAATCAAACAGTTGGGTTTTTTTAACTAAAAAAGATCAATTTTTAAACAATTAGCTGAATTTTAAACTAAGAATGAGCAGTTTCCAACCAAAAATGGAATAATTAAATTTTCAGTTAAAAAATTAATATTCCACTAAAAAAAAAACAGATTTATTTTTAAAACAAATTCAATTTAACTTTCAACCAAGTAGTTTTATTTTGAACCAAAAAGATGAATTTTCAAATAAAATGATGAATATTTAACTGGAATACTTGAAGTTTCAACCAAAAAGATAAATTTTCTACCACAAAAAAGATTTTTAAACAAAATACATCATATTTCAAAGAAATATTTGAATTATCAACTACAAAAAGACACATTTTCAAACAAATAAATGAATTTTGAAATAAAAAAGATCAAGTTTCAACCAAAAATTTAATAGTTGAATTGAAAAAAAAGAAGAATTTTAATCTGAAATGGTCAATCTCTAACTGGAATAGTTCATTTTTCAACAAAAAATATGAATTCTCAACCAATTGCATTTTCCAACGAAAAAAAATTATTTGCAACAAAAACAAAACTAATTTTCAAAAAATAGTTAGATTTTCAAACAAAGTAATGAATTTTCAATAAGGATGATGAGTCTCTAATTAGAATCATCAAATTTCCAACAAAAAGATTAATTTTCAACCCAGAAGATTAATTTCTACCAAAAAAGTCAGAATTTTCAACTAAAAAAGATGAATTTTCTACCAAAAAGACGATTTTTCCAAAAAATACATTAATTATCAAACAGTTGATTTTTTTAACTCAAAAAGATCAATTTTCAAACAATTAGCTGAATTTTAAACTAAAAATGATCTGTTGTCAACCAAAAATGGAATAATTAAATTTTCAGTTAAAAAATTAATATTGCACACCAAAAAAAAACAGATTTATTTTAAAAACAAATTTGATTCAACTTTCAACCAAGTAGTCTTATTTTGAAAGAAACAGATGAATTTTCAACTTGAATGATGAATATTTAACTGGAATAATTGAATTTTCAACCAAAAAGATAAACTTTCTACCACAAAGACGATTTTTCAACAAAATACATCAATTTTCAAAGAAATATTTGAATTATGAACTTCAAAAGGACACATTCTCAAACAAATAAATGAATTTTGAACTAAAAAAGATCAAGTTTCAACCAAAAATGTAATAGTTGAATTGAAAAAAAAAGATGAATTTTCAACTAAAATGATGAATCTTTAACTGGAATAGTTGAATTTGAAACCAAAAATATGAATCATCAAATGCCCAACAAAAAGATTAATTTTCAACCCAGAAGATTAATTTCTACCAAAAAAGTCAAAATTTTCAACTGAAAAAGATCGTTTTTCAACAAAATATTGAATACTTTCAATGCAAATAAAAAAAATTTCAACAAACAAATTTTCAACAAAATGGTTGAAGTTGCAACTGGAATAGATCAATTTTCAGTAAAAAAAATCATTTTCAGCCAAAGAAAAAAAGAAATTTTCAACAAAATTGCTCATTTTTCAACCGAGGAGATGAATTTTCTATTAAAATGATGAATCTTTAACAACAACAAAAAATTACTTTTTAACAAAAGATAAACTCTCAACCAAGTAATTAAATCTTCATTCAAAAAGATGAGTTCGGAACGAAAAATGTAATAGTTGATATTTCAATCAAAAAAGATAGAAATTTTTAAACAAAAACAATGAAATTCAACCAAAAAGAACGATTTTTCAACAAAATACATGAATTTTCAACGAGATACTTGAATTTTCAACTAAAACCGATCAATTTTCAACCAAAAACAGAATACTTGAAATTTCACTTAAAAAATCGATTTTGAACAAAACAAAAAAAAACGAATTTTCAACAAAATAGTTCAATACCCGTAATATAAAGCTATTTTTGCAAATGAAGAATCATTGTTATTCGATTTAATATTGCAATTTACAAAAATTAAGCACGTTCTCGAAAAAATACCCTAACTTTAAAAGAAATTCCCTGATATTTCCAGGTTTTTCCAGGTATATAAAAATTCCCTGACAATTCCAGGTTTTCCAGGTAGGGTAGACACCCTGAGTGATTTGAGAAAAAAAGTGACTAATATTGACTGTGTGGCAGCCCTAATTATTTTTTACGGTTACTTCTACAAAAATACCCTGATTTTTGCTATTTTTTTCAAAATGCCTGACTCTTGCAAGCTTTTATCTTATTATAAATTTTTTTAAAGTTCCATTATGGGCTACAAATAGGGTACCACAGGGTCTGTGAGGCCTGAAATTAATTTTAAAGATTTCGAGACATTTTTAAAGAAGATTTAAGACTTTAAATTAAAAAATATTTTAGTGATGAATCATTGAAATGTTTATTTAAAAAGAAGATTATTGGAATTAAAGATAATAAAGAAATAATAATAAAAGAAATTTTGTTGAAAAGAATTTCAGAAATCTTACTTCTCACTGCTTCGATTATTCCTCCCAAACGATCTCTGGAGAACAGAATATCTGTGACGTAACTATCCAAACTGGATGCTACTTTGGATGCTGCGGAAAGAATAGCAGATAATGCTATTTGACTTGGGGCATAAAGTAAAACACTGTCAGTCATGAAAACATTATCGAGAAATTCCTCTATGTGTTCTCGCAATCTGTCTGGATTTTCTATTGCCGGATAACGTGTCTGAAAAAGTGCATTTTCACGATTATGATTATGGTTTCAAGTTATTTATCAGGATGTCTACTCAAATCTTGAAAAAAATTACCCGATAATTCCAGATTTTTCCCAGTTACAGGGATCACAGCGTAAAAGGAGCTCAAAAAAGGGGAAATAGGGTGATTTGCGCACGAAAAAGGGGAAAATAGGGGAAAGATTAAACATTTACTTTCATATGTCGAAAAGAACAAACAACCTTTTCGTAAGAAATGTTACATTTTTAAATAACTTTTAATGATTTTTCAATGATTTCTGCCATTAAAGATTTATTTTTAAAAATTGGATATACTTTGATCGTTGGAAACCCATCCAGAGTGAAATAAAAAAGTCCGGGAAAAAATAAAAATAGTTAAATACACAATTTTGATATGTTTGACATCGTTCTCATAAATATTTCTTTCCAAGATCTTTTGTTCTCTTTCTTAAATTTACAATTAAACAATTTTTTTTATTGAAAAAAAAAATTTGCCTTATTGAAAACTTTTGGAAAATATGAAAAAACATGTTTTTTGGATTGATTCGAACCTGAAATTGAGTCACCTTGAACCAAAGAAACATGCTATTATTTTTTATCCATGGGAAACATTTTTTTCGTGGCGTTTATAACGTTCGAAAATCGCGAAAAAAATATGAAATCCCAAAAATCCTAATTCACGACAAACATTTTTTTCCGAAAAAGAAAAATTAAAAAATGTTTCTTTGGTTCAAGCTGAATAAATTTCAGTTTCGACATATTCAACTTTTTTTTAAATGTGTGCATATGACTCAATCCAAAAAAACAACATGTTTTTGCACATTTTCAAAAAAATTGTAACTGAGCAAGAAATTTATTTTTAACTTTCGCAGTTTCAAATTTTCAACGAGTAAGATAATTTTTGAACAAAATAGTTGAATAGTTGAATTAAGAACAATAGTTTTTAACTAAAAATCGAATAGTTATATTTTCGTTTAAAAAAATTAATTTTCAATTGAAAAAACTGAATTTTCTCCCAAATTGTTGAATTTTCTACAATGCAGTTGATTTTTCAACACGAAAATATGAACTAATAATTAAGAAGTTAATTTTCAACCAAACATTACAAATGTTAGTGAAAAAACCTACTTTTTAACAAACAAGAAAAATCTTTAACTAAAATGATGAATTTTTAACTAAGAAATCAATTTTTAACAAAGTTGTTCAAAAATCACCAAACTATTGAATTTTCCAGAGAAAATTCAAATTTTCTACAAAACATTTGAATCTTTAACCCAAAAACACGAATTTTCAATAAGAGTTGAGTTTTCAACCAAAAAAGATTTTTTAGCCAATGAAGAAAAAAAATTGTATTCAAAATGTCGAATTTTAAAGCAAGAAGATTATTTTTCTACAAAAAAGGACGAATTTTTAACAGATTACATACATTTTTAAGCAAATATTTGAATTTTCGAAATAAAAAAGATCAACTTTGAACCAAAAATAGAATTGCTACATTTGCATTTCAAGAAACTAATTTTAAAATGAAAAAACCAATTTTCTACCTATTTATTGAATTTTCGTGCCAAAAAAAGTACTTTCTATAATACACTCGAATTTTTAACTAAAAAATATAAGCTTTCAATAAAAAAAATAATTTTCAATCAAAAATTGCAATTTTCAGTTTGAAAAAGTGCATTTTTAACAAAGTAGTTTGATTTTCAACCAAAAAGACAGCTTTTCAACAAAATAAATATATTTTCAACCAAATAGTTACATTTTTAACCAACTTTCTGCCGAAAAATATAACTTTTGAACGAAATTTGAACATGCAACCAAATAGTTGAATTTCCAACTAAAAAAGATCAATTTTCAAACACAAATGGAATAGTTCAATTGTGAGTTTAAAACAATTAATTTTCAACCAAAAAAAGTTTCAACAGTAGTTAAATTTTCAAGTAAAAATTTAAAAAAATTAAAAATTGCTCAAGTTAGAACATTTAAAATTGCAGTTGATGAGTTTGGAATATTCCATTTTTTAATTAGGTATTTAACTTTGTACATTTCAACTAAAATGTATTAATCTTCTCATACTTATTTAAAAAATAATATATATTTTGGAACTGTTCCAATTTTATATTGGATAATAACTTCTGTCGGCAGTGTTCACATTTTCAACTTGCTTTAAAATGTTTCATCTTCAAATTTGTTTAAGAGTATTTATTTTTAATGGTCTGAACTTGGAACGTGTACCTTATTCATTGATAAATAATTTATTTAAGTGCTATAATTGCTTTAATTATTATTCAATAATGGGTACAATTTCAAATATCGTATATTTAAAGAGAAAAGGGGAAAAGGGGGAAGGTTTTTGAGAATAGGGGAAAAAAGGGGAATTTCAAGAAAAAAGGGGAAACTAAGAAAAAAAGGGGAAGACTGTGCACTCTGCAGTTATCTCAAGTTTTTTCTAGGTATAATTTTTCATAGTACGGAGCCATTCAAAAGATTCGCTAGTTTATTCTAAATTAGATTTTTTTTTCAGTTTCTAAGGATTCAATTAATATGGTTAATCTAGAAAGCTTTGCCAAAAAGATTCATTTTCTAGCAAAAAAGAGATTTTTCAAAATAAATGAATTCTCAACAAAATAATTGAATTTGCAACTAAAAAGATCAATTTTCAACCGAGCAGTTGAATTTTTAACTAAAAAGATTAGTTTTTAACCAAAAATGGAATAGTTGCATAAATTTGCAGTTAAAACAATTAAATTTCAACAAAAGGAAGACATTTTTAAATAAAATAATGAATTTTTTAACAAAAGAATTTAACTTTTAATCAAGTAGTATTATTTTCAACAAAATACATGAATTTTCAACGAAATACTTCAATTTTCAACTAAAAAAGACAAATTTTCGACAAAATAGTTGAATTGTGAAATGGAAAAAGATCAATTTTCAATCAAAAATAGAATGGTTAAATTTTCAGTTAGAGAAATTAATTTTCAAGTAAACTGATGAATTTTCAACTCAAATGATGAATATTTAACTGCAATACTTGAATTTTCAACCAAAAAGATGAATTTTAAACGAAAAATATAGTAGTTGATATTTCCACCATAAAAAGATTTTAATTTTTAATCAAAAACAATTGAATTCAACCAAAAAAGACAACTTTTGAGCATGTGTTGAATTTTTCAACTAAGAAAGATTTTTCAGTCAAGAGAGAGAAAAAATTGCAAACAGACTGTTACATTTTCAAGCAAAAAGATGAATTTTCAGTCAAGAAGATTAATTTTCTGACAAAAAGAAGAAGTTTTCAACAGAATACTTGAATTTTCAACTAACAGATAAATTTTAAACCAAGAAGATTAGTTTATACCAAAAAAGACGAATTTTCAACTAAAAAAGATCAATTTTTATCCAAAAATGGAATGGTTCAATTTTCAGTTAAAAAAAGAATACTTGATTTTTCAACCAAAAAGATGAATTTTCAAATAAAAAGATTAATTTTCCACCAAAAGACGATTTTTCAACAAAATACATCAATTTTCAACGAAATAGTTCAATTGTGAACTAAAAAGATCAATTGTCATTTAAAAAAAGGCAAATTTTTAACTAAAATGATGAATATTTAACTGGAATACTTGAATTTTCAACCAAAAAGATGAATTTTCAAATAAAAAGATTAATTTTCCACCGAAAGACGATTTTTCAACAAAATAAATCAATTTTCGACGAAATAGTTAAATTTCTAGCTAAAACGGATAAATTTTCAACCAATTAGTTGAATTTTGAACTAAAAAAGATCAATTTTCATGCAAAAATGGAATGGTTAAATTTTCAGTTAAAAAATTAATTTTCAAGTAAACTGATGAATCTTCAACTGACTTGATGAATATTTAACTAGAATACTTGATTTTTCAACCAAAAAGACGATTTTTCAACACAATACATCAACTTTCAACGAAATAGTTAAATTGTGAACTAAAAAGATTAATTTTCAATTAAAAAAAGACAAATTTTCAACGAAATAATTGAATTTTTAACTAAAAAAGATCAATTTTCAACAAAAAAAGGAATGGTTGAATTTTCAGTCAAAAAAATTAATTTTCAAGTAAACTGATGAATTTTCAACTAAAATGATAAATCTTTAACTGGAAGATTCAAATTTGCAACCAAAAAGATGAATTTTCAACCAAGAAGATTAATTTCTACCAAAAAAGACGAATTTTCAATAAAATACATGAATTTTCAACTAAAAAATATAATTTGTCAGCGAAAATGAATATTTACATTTTCAGTTAAAAAAATTAATTTTCAAACAAAAAAAACGAATTTTCAAAAAAGTAGTCAAAGTTTTAACTCGAATAGTCAAATTTTCAAAAAAAAAAAAATAAACTTTTAGCCAACAAAAAAAATCAATTTCCACCAAATTTTTAAGAAAAAAGTTTAATTTTCAAACAAGTAATTAAATTTTCATCCCAAAAAAGATTAATTCTAAACGAAAAATGTAGTAGCTGATATTTCCATCAAAAAATATTTTAATTTTTAATCAAAAACAGTTGAATTCAACCAAAAAAGACGACTTTTTAGTATGAGTTGAATTTCCAACTGAGAAAGATTTTTCAGTCAAGAGAGAGAAAAAAAATGCAAACAGACTGTTGAATTTTCAAGCAAAAAGATGAATTTTCAGTCAAGAAGATTAATTTTCTATCAAAAGGAAGAAGTATTCAACAAAATATTTGAATTTTCAACTAAAAACGGTCAATTTTCAATAAAAAAAAAAATAAATAAAAAATTTCAGTTAAAAAATTAATTTTCAACTAAACTGATGAATTTTCAACTGAAATGATGAATTTTTAACTGAAAGATTTAAATTTTCAACCAAAAAGAAAAATTTTCAACCAAGAAGATTAATTTCTACCAAAAAGACGAATTTTCAATTAAAAAAGATAAATTTTCAACCAAAAAGATAATTTTCAATCAAGTAGATCAATTTCTACCAAAAAAGATGAATTTGCAACTAAAAAAGATAAGGTTTCAACCAAAACTTGAATAGTTAAATTTTGAGCTGAAAAAATTAATTTTCAACCAAAGAGATGAATTTTTAACGAAAATGATTGAATATTTAACTGAAATAGTTACATTTTCAGTTTAAAAAATTAATTTTTAAACAACAAATTTTCAGTAAAATAGTCAAGTTTTCAACTGGGATAGTTAAATTTGCAGTGAAAAACATTAATTTTCAGAAAAGAAGAAACTAATTTTACAAAAAAAAAATAATTTTTAACCAAAGAGTTTAACTTTCAACCAAGTAATTACATTTTTATTCGAAAAAGAATGAACTCTGAACGAAAAATGAAGTAGTTGAATTTTCAAATAAGAAAGTTTTTTCAGTCAAGAGAGAGAAAAAATTGTAAACAAACTGTTGAATTTTGAAGTTAAAAAATTAATTTTTAACCAAGTATACCATTAAACCATTTCCCTTTCAGGGTAGGCGTGACACTACCCGATTCGGGTAGTGTTTCTAGGTTTTTCTTGTAGTTATAAATAACTACAAGTGTGGGCTCACCACACCCACGATGTGCCAACAGCACTCATGTCAGTATTCTTGAATGGTCACCCATCCAAGTACTAACCGCGTCCAACGCTGCTTAACTTCAGTGATCTGACGAGAACTGGGTTTTTCAGCGTGGTATGGCCGTTGGCCAAGAAGATTAATTATATACCAAAAAGAACGAATTTTCAAACAGATAATCGAATTTTCAACTAAAAAAGATCAATTTTCAACCAAAAATGGAATACTTCAATTTTCAAACAAAAAGATAAATTTTCAACCAAGAAGATGAATTTCTACCAAAAAAGACAAATTTTCAACAAAAATATGAATTTTCAAATGAAAAGATGAATTTTTAACAAAACAGTTTAACTTTTGACCAAATAATTTTCTTTTCTACCAAAAAAAAAGATTTATTTTGAACTAAAATGTTGAACATTTAACTGGAATACTTGAATTTTCGAACAAGAAGATTAATTTCCTACCAAAAAAGACGATTTTTCAACAAAATACATGAATTTTTGACGAAATAGTTCAATTTTCAACTAAAAAAGACAAATTTTTAATCAAATAGTTGAATTTTGCTCTAAAACAGATTATGTTTCAACCAAAGATAGAATAGTTGAATTTTCAATTAAACAAATTAATTTTTAACTAAACTGATGAATTTTCAACTAAAATGATGAATACTGAACTGGAATATTCGAATTTTTAACCAAAAAGATAAATTTCCAACCAAGAGGATTTCAATTCTAAACCAAGAAGATTAATTTTTAAAAACTGAATAGTTCAATTTTCAGTTTAAAAAATTAATGTTCAACTAAAGAGATGCATTTTCAACTAAAATTATGGAATATTCAATTGGAATAGTTACATTTTCCGTTAAAAAAAAATAATTTTCAACCAAAGAAAAACTAATTTAAAAAAAAGTTACATTTTCAAACAAAGGTAAAAAGTTAATTTTTAAACAAAGAGTTAAAAAAACAACAAACTGTTGAATTTTGAAGTTAAAAAATGAACTTTTAACCAAGAAGATTAATTTTATACCAAAGAGAACGAATTTTCAACCAGATAATTGAATTTTCAACCAAAAATAAAATAGATAAATTTTCAGTTAAAAAAAAAATGATTTCAAACCAAAAAACAACGAATTTTCAACAAAATAGTTGAACACAGTAATATAAAGCTACTTTTACAAATGAAGAATTATTGTTATTCAATTTTATATTGTAATTTAAATAAAAAATTAAGCACGCTCTCGAAAAAATGCCATGACTTAAAAAATCCCCTGACATTTACCGGTTTTTACAGGAATATAAATATTCTCTGACATTTCTCGGTTTGTCCAGGAATATAAAAATTCCCTGGTTTTTCAAGGAATATAAAAATTCCCTGAAATTTCCCGGGTTTTCCAAACATATAAAAATACCCTGACAATGCCAGGCTTTCCAGTCTTTCCAGTAATATAAAAATTCCCTGACATTTCCAGGAATATAAAAATTCCCTGGTTTTTCAAGGAATATAAAAATTTCCTGATATTTCCCGGTTTTTCCAAAAATATGAAAATTCCCTGACATTTCCTGGGTTTTCCAGGAATATAAAAATTCCCTGACATTTCCCGGTTTTTCCAGGAATATAAAAATTCCCTGACATTTCCCGGTTTTTGCAGGAATATAAAAATCCCATGACATTTCCCGTTTTTTCCAGGAATATACAAATTCCGTGACATTTCCCGTTTTCTCCAGATATATCGAAATTCCCTGACAATTCCAGACTTTCCAGGGACATAAAAATTCCTTGACATTTCCCCGTTTTTCCAGGAATATAAAAATTCCCTGAAATTTCCTGGGTTTTCCAGGAATATAAAAATTCCCTGACAATTCCAGACTTTCCCATTTTTCCAGGGACATAAAAATTCCCTGACATTTTCCGGTTTTCCAGGAATATAAAAATTCCCTGAAATTTCCTGCTTTTTCCAGGAATATAAAAATTCCCTGACAATTCCAGGCTTTCCAGTTTTTCCAGGTTTGGTAGACACCCTGTTCATACATAAAATATTGAAATGATATAAAAAAAAAAATCTTACCTTTATGTCAATCAGTAAGCCTTCTACTGGCCTATATGGATTGTGAACAGTAAGATTATAGTTCAATTGTTGCATGAGAAGTAATTCATTGTTAAGTATAATATCAGATGCTTTATCCCGATCTCCTTTAATGTTAGCTACGAACTGAGATATGGACACATTGAATTCCTCAACCTAAAAAGTCAATCAATTTATCAGAAAAGCAACATTCTACATTTGAATCAGTCAAAAGTGACTTTTCAAATCAATCAATTTGACTCATTCTTAAAAACAGTCATTCTGAATTAACTATTCTGTCATTTTTACTGATAAAATCAGTCATTTTTGAGGACTTCCGGTGGAAGTGAGTCAGGGCAAACGTGTTGTGTGTGAGGTGCGGTAGAAAGCCGGTTTTTGAGTAAAAAAAGGTGGAAATTGGAGATAGGCTGAGTGCGTGTCGAAAGGGCTAGTGTATTGTGATAATTTGGAATATTAGAACTGGATGAGAGAGGTGAGATAACGTGGAAAGTGTGCAATTTTTTTGGACGGTTGAGGTTGGGTTGAACATGAAGGAGGCAGGAATGGCAGGAACGAAGGATTGCGAAACGGATATGACGACCAGTGAGATGGTGGCCAGTGATGGGGAGGAACAAGAGATGGCGCAGCAAGTTGAGGTCGGTAAAAAAGGAAGAGGTAGACCGCGAAAAGTGACAGACGGGGAGGGAAATTCAAAATGTAAAGAGAATAATAAGGTAAGAACACTGGAAAATTATTGGTTAAAAGATCCGAATAGTGAGAGGGAGAAAGAAATAGGCAACTTAAATACAGATGCTCAAGAGGGAGGCCAGGTGGAGAGGGTAATGGATAATAATGAAAAAGAAGCATTTTCAGCAAAAGGGGAATTGACGAGGACTCCAATAAAAAAGAGAATATCAAAGGAGGAGGGGGGTATACAAAGTGTACAATCAGAGGATGTTATTGGTTTATTTTTGGAGTGGAAAAACGGTTGGGAAAAAAAAGAGGAAGAAAAATGGGATAGAAGAATGGCAGAATTAGAAGAAATGTTGAGGAAAGAGTATACTTGTAGACATGATAGATGTGGAGAATGTGAAAAGAAAAGGAAGGGGGAGGCAGAAAAGGAAGCGGAAGTAGAACAGCTAAAAAGAGAAGTTGAAAGAGGTAGGATGGAAATTATTAAATTAAATAAATTATTAGAACAGCGTCAGGAAGGGGGGGGGGACAATACGGCGAGATGGAGAGGCCCCTGTCGGCGGAGGCAATGACTCTAGCACATGCTGCCGGTTCGGTGGCAGGAGGGTTGGAGGTTGCTGATGCGGGCGGGGGTGACGGGGGGACGAGTTTGGCAAAGCCACCACCTAAAAGGCTAAGTAGAGAGGAATGGGATGAAGAGGTACAGTTAAGAAGGGCAAAGAAAAAGACTGTCATAATTAAAGGGCTGACACTCGTAACAAGAGAAAAGAAGGAAGAATTGGAAGGATGGTTGTGGAACATATTGCAAATAAAAGCTAGGGTGAACAAACTGGAAAGAATTGAGGGAGGACTGAAAGTTGAATTTGAGGAGTGGAAATCCAAATTAAAGTTAATGAAAGAAAAGATAAGTTTAAGAGACTTAGGCTGGGGAGTATGGATTTTGGATGATCTAACAGAGAGACAAGAAGAGGTACAAACATGGCTAGAAAAAGAAGCGGAAGCATGGAGGTTTAAAGGGAAGAGGGCCAGAATGGGGTATCAGAGACTCTGGGTAGATGATGTATGTCTAGAATGGGATGAGCTGGAAGGAGAATTGAAACTTAAGAATGAAAGGGAGGAAAGAAATTTTTTTCGTGACAATGGAAGAGGAAGTACTGGCAGATAGTGAATTGGTATTGATGCAATGGAATGTTCAGGGTATGGCAAACGTGAAGAAAAATTGGAAATTGTGGGAGAGTGTGGACATTGTTGTTTTCCAAGAAACTTTTTTGGAAGGGAAAAGAATGGAAAGATGTATAAAAACGTTAGATAAGAAATTTGAATGGTTCGGCAAGGCAGCAGTCAGGAAACATACTAAAGGCAGAGCAAGTGGAGGGCACCTGATTGGTGTTAAGAAAAGGATAGAGGCTAGTTGGAATCTGACGGAATGGGAGTACGGATTACAGTTACAAATAAAAAAGAAGGACAGTGAGGATAATTACGTGTTGATCACGGGCTATAATAACAAACCTAATAATATAAAATTATTTTTGAAGAAGCTGGATCAAAAAGTGGATAGCCTAGAAGGACACACAGCAAGATTAATACTGGCGGGGGATCTGAACGCAAAAATAGGAACAAGCCAGGGAGTGGCGGAATGCGGCTTGGACGAAGAAATGGATTTTTGTATAAGAAATTCAGAAGACAAAGAAATACGGTCTGAGGGTAAACTTTTACTAAATTGGTGCGAGGCAAGAGCGATGTTTATTATGAACGGTAGAACGGAAGAAGATAGGGAAGGAAAGGTAACGTGTATTGGGCACGGGAAAGGACTAGGTGGTGTATTGGATTTAGTCATGGTCAAAATGGAGGAAGGAATAGACAAACCAGAATGGTTTAGGGGACTCCGGATTGCAGCTCAGGAAGGATCAGATCATTTACCAGTAATATATCGAGTGAAATGGGGCAAAACAGACAGAAAATCAGAAAGGGAAAGAAAGAAAGTAAGAAGACTAAAGTGGAAAGAGGAAAAAGAGGAAGAATTCCGTAAAGAATGGCTTGAATGTTGGAAGGAAAGAGATACAGAAGAGAATCCAGATCCTGAGACAAGATGGAGAAACATAATAGAGACAATTGAAGAAGCAGCAAGGAGGACTGGTATGACAACTAAGGGAGGAGGAAAAAATAGGCGGGAGGAAACGTGGGATAACGGCGAATACAAGTTGAAAAGAAGAGAAACATTTAAACTGCTACACAGATTTAGAGGAAACAGGGATTGGAATAACAAGAAAGCGTACATGAGCAGTAGAAAGGAACTAGCAGAACTGAGGGAAAAATTGATCAAGGATTGGCTGGATAAAAAGCAGAAGCAGGTAGCAGAGAGTAGAAATATTACAGAATGGTGGAAGGCCATGAGTTGGTATAGAAAGAAAAGGAGTATGGTGGGTAACACAATTAAGAAAGAAGTATGGCTAGAACATTTTATGTCATTACTGGAGGGAGCTGAGGAATTTATAGAAGAGGCTGATGAGAAGAAGGGAAAGAAGAGAGTTGACGATTTGAGGTTTGAGGATGAGAGAAAGAAGAAAGAATTGAATGATAATGAAGAAAAAGAGAGCGAAGAAAAAGAAGAGAGAAGTGAAGAAGTATTAGAAGAGGATGATTTAAACAAACCTCTAGAGCAAGAAGAAATACTTACAAGGATAAGGAAGTTAAAAAAAGGTAAGGCTGCAGGAGAGGATGGGATTGTAGCAGAATTTTTGATGGGCATGCCTAAAGAAGGAATGGAAGAACTTATACAATTGATCAAGGACATATGGCAGAAGAAGCGATTAATAAAACGATGGCGTACGGCATCGATCTATACTATTCACAAAAAAGGGGATGAGAATTTGACAGGTAACTACAGAGGAATTTCATTGTTGGATATAGGTTACAAAATATTGGCATCGATAATGGCAGGAAGGTTGAGCGAAAAGCTGGAGAGAGAAAAGAAATTAACGGAAGCTCAAGCAGGGTTTAGAAAAGGAAGAAGCACCATAGAGCAGATCTTTGTCTTGAATACAATAATAGGAAACAGACTGAGAAGAAAGAGAGGCAAGTTGTATGCAGTATTTGTTGATTTTAAAAAGGCGTTTGATATGGTGGATAGGAAAAGGCTGTGGACGAAAATGGAAAGGATGGGGATAAATGGAAGGTTCCTAGAAATGACCAAAGAAATTTACAAAGAGACGTGGAATGAAGTAATAGTAGGAGAGGAAAAGACTGAAAAATTCACAACAAAAAAGGGTATGAGACAGGGGTGCCCGCTCAGCCCCATCTTATTCAATATCTATATTAACGACTTAGAAACAGAACTAAGAAGAAAAGGAGATGGAGGCACGGTTCTTAGTCCAGGTTCAAATATAAAAATCTATGCATTGCTCTATGCAGATGATGCGGTGATAGTAGCGGAAAGTAAGGAGGAACTAGATAAAATGATTGAGAATGTAGAAAGATGGACGGAGAAGAACGGGATGGAGGTAAATGTAGAGAAAACAAAGATTATGGTGTTTAGGAATGGAGGGAAAAAGAAAAAGGAAAGCTGGAAATATAAAAACAGTGAGTTAGAAGTAGTAAGGGAGTTTAATTATCTTGGATTTTGGTTTACAACTACAAATCAATACAATACACATGTTAAGAAGGCATCAGGAAAAACGCAGCGATTAATTAATAAGGTATGGAGCGAAACAAATAGAGCTGCGATAACAAACTTAAAGAGAAAATTATTTTTTATGAACTCAACGGTAAAAACGGCGGCAGTGTATGGGGTAGAAATTTGGGGATGGAAAAGAAAAGAAGCGATAGAGAAGGTACAGAGCAGATATGTGAAATCGAGCATGGGACTAGGAAAGAACACACCTGATTACATATGGAAGATGGAAGCAGGGCGAAGGAGTGTGGAAATAGAGGCAAGAAGAAGGGCTGGCGCTTTTATAATAAAGGTACTCTCTATGGAGGAGGATAGATGGTCAAGAAAGTGTATAAAGGAGGAAATAAGGAATATTAGGAATGGCAATCCAACTAGCTGGGGGAGGTCGTTGGAGGAAGCAATGAAAAATATGGGAGACGGACAAATAATTAAAATGATAGGAGAAGGAAAACCAGTAGAAAAAATTGCGGAAAGACTAGTTGAGCTGGAAATGATAGCAGAAGCCCAAGACATACAGAAAGATTGGGAAAAAATCGACCAATCCAGTTTCTGCAGCTATTATAAAGAGATTAAGAAGAATACAGAGATGGAGACATATTGGCAAAGGGAAAAACTAAAGGTGAGACAGAAGCAAGTATGGGCTCGATGGAGGTGTGGAAATGCCGTAAAGGAAGGAAAGAAAGGCTTTAAAGACAACAATTGCAGGGCTTGCAAGGTCGAAGAGGAAACATTACAACATGTAATCGAGTGTGAAGAAGTAATGAAAAAGTTAAAAACACCGGGAAAAGAATGGTGGAGAAGTTGGAGAGAAAAGAATAGACAGAAGGACTGGAGGAAGGAGTTACTGGCAGATTTACAGAAGGAAGTGGACGAAGACTTGTGTTTAAATTTGGGCAAGATAGAGGATATATTAAATGTTAAAAATTAGTGATACAGGCTAAACGTGATTTAGGTTAAGTCATTATGTAAATAGTTGTAATTAAACTAGTTTGTAAGTGTTCATATTGTTAATGAAGGAAAAAGGGCGAGTGAAGGTGTAAAACTGAAATGTAGCACCAAAGAAAGAATAAATACTTCAAATACTTCAGTCATTTTTGAGTCAGTCATTTATTTCTAAGCTCAAAATGCTTTCAAAACAGTGAAAATAGTGGGATTTTTCACGAAAATAGGGAAATAATTTTGGAATAAATTATTTTAGATAAAATTAGGTACCATATTGAATTCAACGTAAAACGCTAAGGAAAAAGTTGAATTTTTTACGAAAAGAGATGAGTTTGTAACGAAAGATTTAAGTTTTCAAGCTAAAAAGTCGAATGTTTCAGAAAACTGATGACTTTTAAACCAGGAAACCCTAAAAAGATTAATTTTCAACCAAATGGTCGAATTTTCAAAGAAAAAAGAATAAACTTTAACCAAAAACAGTAGCATTTTAAACCAAACTGATGAATCTTCAAACCAAAAAGACCAATTTTTTAGAAGACATTTGAATCTTCAACTAAGAAAGGTGAATTTTTTAACCACAAACTTTTCTACAAAAAAAGAGAAGAATTTTCAATAAAACATATTAATTTTCGGTCAAAATAGATGACCTTTTAACCAAATAGTTGAATTTTCCACTAAATAATCGAATTTTCAAAAAAAAAAAAAAAAGATTAAACTTCAAAAATGAATGATGAATTTTTTAACACAAACTTTACTATAAAAAAAAATTAATTGGTAATCCAAAAGAAAAGAATTTTCTATAAAAAAGACGAATTTTCTATAAAACAGATTAATTTTCGACCAAAATAGGTGACTTTTTAAGAAAATAGTTGAATTTTCAAGCAAATAATTAAATTTTTAAGAAAACAGTTAAATATTTCAGCAAATAGTTGAATTAAAAGAAAATCGTTGAATCTTTGACAAAGTAGTTGAATTTTTGACCAAATAATCGAATTTTCAATAACAAAAACGATTGAACTTCGACTAAATGTATGAATCTTCAAGCCAAAAGACCAATTTTTTAGAAAACATTTGAATTTTCAAAAAAAATAGATGCATTTTTTAATCACAAACTTTTTTACCAAAAAAGATGAATTTTCAATCCAAAAGAACGAATTTTTCTACCCAAAAAGACGAATTTTCAGTAAAACAGATTAACTTTCGACCAAAATAGATGACTTTTCAACAAACTAGTTGAATTTTCAAGCAAATAATTAAATTTTCAAGAAAATATTTGACCGTTTCAGCAAATAGTTGAATTTTCAAGCAATAGGGATTTGTTGAATATTTAACAATAAAACATGTAATAGTCATATTTTCTGCTTGTGAAAATAATTTTAAAACAAATTTAATCAAAAAGATTAATTTTCAACTAAAAATGGAATCATTATATTTTTAATTTTAAAAATTAAGTTTTTACAAATAAAAAAAACAACTAATTTTAAACCAAACAGATGAATCTTCAAGCCAAAAAGACCATTTTTTTGAGAAACATTTGAATTTTTAACCTTTTTTAAACTTTTCTATCAAAAAAGATGAATTTTCAATTTAAAAGAACGAATTTTCTATTCAAAAAGACAAATTTTCAATAAAAGATTAATTTTCGGCCAAAATACATGACTTTTTAAATAAATAGATAAATTTTCAAGCAAATAATTAAATTTTAAAGAAAATGGTTGAAATTTTCAGCAAATATTTGAATTTTCATATGAAAGAGGTGAACATTAAAAAACAACCGTTGAATCCTTAACAAAATAATTGAATTTTCAACCGAATGGTCGAATTTTAAATAAAAAAAGATTATTTTACAATCAAAAATGGAATAATTAAATTTTCAGATTATTGAAATAATTTTCAACCAAAAAGATTGATTTTGAAGTAGGAAGATTAATTTTCTGCCAAAAAAGGCAAATTTTTTACAAAATACATGAATTTTCAACTAAAACAAAAAAGAAGACAATTTCAAACAAATATTTCAATGTTTAACTTATAATGTTAAATTTTCGAACAAAAATGCAATCATTATATTTTTAATTAAAAAAATTAAGGTTTTACAAAAAAAAACGAATTTTCCACAAAATTTTTTTAAATTTTTATACAAAAAACATGACTTTTTAACAAAATACTTGAATTTCCCACAAAATAATTATATTTTTTACAAAATATTTGAATTTTCAATAAACAAAGATTAATTTACAATCAAAAAAGAAATAGTTAAATTTTCACTTTATTAAAATAATTTTGAACTAAAAAAACGAATTTTTAAACAAAAAGATTAATTTTGAAACAAGAAGATTAATTTTCTACCAAAAAAGACAAATTTTTCACAAAATACATAAATTTCCAACTAAAAAAAAAAAGAAATTTTCGACCAAATAATTCAATTTTTAACTTGAAACGATAAATTTTCCACCAAAAATGGAATGATTATATTTTTAATTTAAAAGATGAAGGTTTTATAAATAAACATATTTTCAACAAAACATGTTAAATTTTTAACCAAAAAACATGACTTTTAACAAAATACTTGAATTTCCACAAAAAATTTAAATTTTTAACAAAATGATTGAATTTTTAACAAACTAAATGAACTTGCAACCTGCAATGATGTATTTTTAACCAAATACTTGAATTTTAAACTACAAAAGATAAATTTTCAACCAAATAGTTGAATTTTCAATAAAAGATATGAATTTTAAACTAAAAAATATTTTAATTTCACACCAAAAACAGTTCAATTCAAACAAAAACGTGGAATATTCTCATAAAAAATGTAATAGTTGATATTTCAACAAAAAACGATTCAAATTTTTAATTAAAAACAATTTAATTCAACTAAATAAAATTTTTAATTACAAACAATTTAATTCAACCAATCAAGAAGAATTTTCAATAAAATAGTTAGATTTTCAACAAAATGGTTGAATTTTTAACAAAATAAATTAATTGTCAACCTATAGAAATTTATTTTTAACCAAATACTTGGATTTTAAACTAAAAAAAAAATGCAACCAAATTGTTGAATTATCATGCTAAAAAGGTGAATTCTCCATGTAACAGTTCAATTTTCAACGAAATAGTTTGATTTTTGACCAAAATAATAGAATTTTTTATCAAAAAGACGAATTTTTATGCCCAAAAGACGAATTTTCTACAAACTACTTAAATTTCCACCCGAAAAAATGAATTTTCAGCACAAAAGTCAACGTTAAACTAAATAGTTGAGTTTTCAATTGAAAACGACCAACTTCCAACCAAAAATCAAGAATATTAATTATCCAACAAAAAAGACGAATTTGCAACAAAATACATGAATTTTCAACTAAAAACGATAAGTTTTGAATTAAAAATAAATTAGTTAAATTTTCAGTTAAAAAATTAATTAGTAACCAAACAAAAACGAATATTGAACAAAATAGTTCAACATTCAACCAATAAAATTTATTTATAACAAAATAGTTCAATTTTCCACCAAGTAGTTGAATTTTCAACCAAACCGTTCTATTTTCAACTAAAAACCATCAATATTCAAACAAAAATAAAATGGTTAAATTTTCAGTTTAGGAAGCTAAATTTCAAATTAGAAAAAAAACGAATGTTTAATAAATCAGTGAAACCTTCAACCAATAAAATTAATTTTTAACGAAGTAGTTTAACTTTCAACTAACTTGTTGAATTTTTGACCTTAAAACATTACTTCTTAAGAAATTAGTTGCATTTTCAACAAAATAATTAAATTTCGAACCAGATACCAAAAATATAATAATAGACTTTTCAATTTTCAAGAATAAACTTTCATTACGAATAGTTTAATCAGTTTTTTCAAATAGTCTAATGAGTAATTTTCACTGATTAAATGATGAATTTGGAATTGTCTGATCATTAGCTTTCACTAATGAAATCAGTCATTTTGAATTATCTAAACTGTAATTGCAATTGATTAAATCAGTAATTTCGAATAGTCTAAACAGTAATATTCACTGATTAAACAATGAATTTGGAAGGGTCTGATACTCTGATAAGCAGCTTTCAGTAATTAAATCAGTCATTTTAAACGAACTAATCAGTAACTTTCACTGATTCCAGTAGTCATTTCGAATAGTCTAACTAGTAATATTTACTGATTAGATAGTGAATTTTGTATGGTTTCTTCTATAGATTTCACTAATTATATCAGTAATTTTGAACGATCTAATCAGTAGCTTTCACTAATTAAATGTCATTTTGAATGGTCTGATCAGTAACTTTAACTGATTAAATAATGAATTTGGTATGGTTTTGAATAAACTAATCAGCAACTATCACTGATTACAGTAGTCATTTCGAATAGTCTAATCAGTAACATTCACTTTTTAAATAGTGAATTTTGAATGGTCTGATCTGTAACTTTCACTAACTGAATCACTAATTTTGAATCAACTAAGCTGTAACTATCATTGATTGAATCAGTAATTCAGTCTAATCAGTCACTTTCGCTGATTAAATAATAAATTTGGTAGGTAATTAATTAATTAGTAATTAAATCAGTCATTTTGAATGAACTAAAATTACACAATCTAAACTGTATATTTCATTGATTGAATCAGTATTTTCGAATAGTCCCAACAGTAAATAGTGAATTTGGAATGATCTAATCAGTAGCTTTTACTAATTAAATCATTCATTCTTAATGAACTAATCAGTAACTTTCACTGATTACAGTAGTAATTTCGAATAGTCTAATCAGTAATATTCACTCATTACATGATAAATTTTGAATGGTCTTATCAGTAACTCTCACTAATTAAATCAGTCACTTTAAATGAACTGCTCAGTAAATTTCACCAATTAAATCAGTAATTTTGAGTGACCTGAACTTATCTTTCATTGATTAAATCAGTATTTTCAAATAGTCTAATCAGTAAATTACACAAATTAAATCAGTAATTTTGAGTGATCTAAACTGTATCTTTCATTGATTGAATCAGTATTTTCGAATAGTCTAATCAGTAACTTTCACTGCTGAAATAGTGAATTTTGAATGATCTAATCAGTAGCTTTTACTAATTAAATCAGTCATTTTGAATGAAGTAATTAGTAACTTTCACTGATTCCAGTAGTCATTTCGAATAGTCTAATCAGTAATATTCACTCATTACGTGATAAATTTTGAATGGTCTGATCAATAACTTTCACTAATTAAATCAGTCATTTTAAATAAACTAATCAGTAAATTTCACCAATTATTTCAGTAATTTTGAGTGATCTAAACTATATCTTTCATTGATTAAATCAGTATTTTCAAATAGTCTAATCAGTAACTTTCAGCAATTAAATCAGTAATTTTGATTGATCTAATCTATAATGTTCTTACCTTGCATGCTAGATAAACGCATGTGACTAGTATTTCTTTTGGATGGAAATCCATGACACTGTTCCGTAGGTAAAATCTTTTAAAATAATGCAGAGCTGTTGCTACTGTAGCTGAAGGCATTTTTGGACTGAATCGTTTACCTAAATCTCTTAAATGTCCTTCATAATACCGCACCAGGGTACGTTCCTCTGCATCTGAGAGAAAATATTCTTTTTTTTCTTCCGGCTACAAACAAAAAACATTTTTTTATTCCATAAGATCATAAGGGAGCGTCCATATATTAGGTTATTTCCAAGAAATCTGTATTATCATCAGAGAATAACAGAAAATTTTTAACGTCTTTTCAGACTAGATGGAGTTATGAATTAAAAATTATTTTTAATTAATTTTGTTCTGAAAAAATATTTTCTCCTTTCGCTCCGCTGGGAATCGAACCACACAACTTCCTATTGCCGGTCGGCTGCTTTCCCCTTAAGTTCTAAAGAGATCGAGAGAAGAAACTTTTTCCAGAAAATACACGCATTATTATGCTAGGTTGTACAAATCAGCGGAGCGAAAGGAGAAGATCTTTTTTCAGAAAAAAATTATTTAAAATAATTTTTAATTCATAACTCCATCTAGTCTGAAAAGACGTTAAAAATGTTCTGCTATTCTCTGATTATAATACAGATTCCTTGAAAAATTTTATTTGTACCACCTAGAAAAATAATGCGTGTATTTTCTGAAAAAAGTTTCTTCTCTCGATCTCTCTAGTAGCTTAATGGGAAGCACCTGACCGGCAATCGAAAGTTCTGTGGTTCGACTCCCAGCGGAGCGAAAAGAGAAGATCTTTTTTCCGAAAAAAATTAATTAAAAGTTGATTTCCAACCAAGAAAGATGACTTTTCTACCAAAAGCCGAATTTTCAATAAAATGCATGCATTTTGAACAAAATAGTTAAATTTTCAACTCATAAAGGAAAAACTTTCAACCAAGAATGGAATAGCTACATTTTCCGATAAAAGAATTAATTTTACAATAAAAAATAAATAACTTTCCAACCAAATAGTTGCACTTTTAACAAATGAATTAAATTTTCAACCAAACTCTAGAATTTTTAAAATTAAAATGATGAATCTTCAAAAAAAGGAATTATTTTTCAAGAAAAGACTTTAACATTCCACCAGAATTGATTTTTTAAACAAGAAGATTAATTTTCGAAACAAAAATTAATTATCAACCAAAAAAAATTTTTTAGTATAATAGTTAAATTTTCAACCGAAGAGATGAATTTTTAAATAAAATGATAAATCTTTAACAAAAGAAATTAATTTTCAAGAAGAGAGTTCAAAATTCCAAGAGTTGATTTTTTAACAAAAAAATTGATTTTTCAATCAAGAAGATTAATTTTCTACAAAATTCATTAATTATCAACAGAATACACAAAGTCTCAAGCAAGTACTTGAGTTTTCAACTAAAAATATGCATTTTTAAACAAAAATGGAATAGTTAAATAACCAGTTAAAAAGAATTAATTATCAACCAAAAACGAAGCGAATGATCAACAAAATAGTTAAATTTTCAACCAAAGAGATAAATCTACAATCAAAAAAATTAACTTTCAAAAAAGTAGTTGGTTTTAACAAATTAATTAAATTTTTAACCAAATAGTAGAATTTTCAATGAAAATTATGAATCTTCAACAAAAGAAATGAATCTCCAAGAAAAGAGTTCAAAATTCAACCAAAAAGTTTAATTTTCAACCAAAAAATGGATCTTTTAAACCAAGAAGATTAATTTTCTACAAAAAAAATTATCAACCAGAAAAGATCAATTTTCAGTTTAAAATATCAATTTTATTATAGTTTAATTTTTGACCAACAAAAATCGAATCGTTGAATTTTCTGTTCAAAAAACTAATTTTCAACAACAAAAACAACGAATGTTCAACAAAATAGTTGAATTTTAAAATAAGAAACAGTTTAATTTTCTACCATAGTAGGTGAATTATGAATTTATTATTAATTATTATTATAATTAATTTATTATTATGAAAAATGGTTGAAACAATAAAAAAGTAGTAAAAAAGTTATTGGGTATTTTTAAATTTCCGATTAATACTGTTTTATGAAAAAAATTAAAATAGCTTTAATAAACCAAAACAGTTGAATTATCAACAAAAAGAGAAATTTTCAACAAAAAATAGAATCGTTAAATTTTCAGTTCCAAAAATTTTCATTTTTCGACAAAAAAAAAACGAATTTTCAAAAAAGTAGTTAAATTTTCAACCAAAAAGATGAATCTTCAACAACAAAAAATGAATTTTTAACAAAGTAGTTCAATTTTCAAACAAGTAGTTAAATTTTGGACTAAAAATTTTCAAATATCAATTTTCAATTTAAAAGATCAATTTTCAACCGAAAAGTTGATGTTTAACGAAAAAGAGTTTAAAAAATATATTTAACCAAAACTAAAACGAATTTTAAGAAAACTAGTTAAATTTTCAACCAAAGAGTAGAATTTTCAAATAAAATTACGAATCTTCAACAAAAGAAATGAATTTTTAAGAAAAGAGTTCAACCTTCAACTAAAAAGTTTAATTTTTAATCACAAAATTGATTTTCCAACAAGGAAGATTGATTTTCTACAAAAACGATTATTAATCAACAAAATTCATCAATTTTCCACCAGAAAATATCAATTTTCAATTTAAAATATCAATTTTTAGCCAAAAAGTTTATTTTTAACGAAAACGAGTTAAAAAAATAATTTTTAACCAAAAACAAAATGAATTTTCAAAAAAGTAGTTAATTTTTCAACCAGAGAGTAGAATTTTGAAATAAAATTATGAATCTTCAACAAAAGAAATGAATTTTTAAGAAAAGAGTTCAACCTTCAACTAAAAAGTTTAATTTTTAATCACAAAATTGATTTTCCAAAAAGGAAGATTGATTTTCTACAAAAACGATTATTAATCAACAAAATTCATCAATTTTCCACCAGAAAATATCAATTTTCAATTTAAAATATCAATTTTTAGCCAAAAAGTTTATTTTTAACGAAAACGAGTTAAAAAAATAATTTTTAACCAAAAATAAAATGAATTTTCAAAAAAGTAGTTAATTTTTCAACCAGAGAGTAGAATTTTGAAATAAAATTATGAATCTTCAACAAAAGAAATGAATTTTTAAGAAAAGAGTTCAACATTCAACGAAAAAGTTTAATTTTCAACCACAAAATTGATTTTTTAAACCAAGAAGATTAATTTTCTACAAAAAAAGATGAATTATCACCAACAAAATTCATGAATTTTCAACCAGAAAATATCAATTTTCAATTTAAAATATCAATTTTCAGCCAAAAAGTTGATGTTTAACAAAAAAGAGTTAAAAAATAATTTTTAACCAAAAATAAAATGAATTTTCAAAAAAGTAGTTAAATTTTCAACCAAAGAGTAAAATTTTCAAATAAAATTATGAATCTTCAAGAAAAGAAATTAATTTTCAAGAAAAGAGTTCCACATTCAACCAAAGAGTTGAATTTTCGACCTAAAAATTGATTTACTAACCAAGAAGATTAATTTTCTACAAAAACGATTATTAATCAGCAAAATTCATGAATTTTTGAACAGAAAATATCAATTTTCAACTAGAAAATATCAATTTTCAACTTAAAATATCAATTTTCAATTTAAAATATCAATTTTCAATTTAAAATATCAATGTTCAATTTAAAATATCAATTTTCAATTTAAAATATCAATTTTCAGCCAAAAAGTGGACGTTTAACGAAAAGGAGTTAAAAATATAATTTTTAACCAAAAATAAAACTTATTTTGAAAAAAGTAGTTACATTTTTAACCAAATAGTAGAATTTTCAAATAAAATTATGAATCGTCAAGAAAAGAAATGAATTTTCAAGAAAAGAGTTCAACATTCAATCAAAGAATCGAATCTTCGACCTAAAAATTGATTTTCCAACCAGGAAGACTAATTTTATACAAAAGCGATTATTAATCAACAAAATTCATGAATTTTTAACCAGAAAATATAAATTTTCAATTTAAAATATCAATTTTCAGCCAAAAAGTTGATGTTTAACGAAAAAGTGTTGAAACAATAATTTTTAACCAAAAATAAAACGAATTTTCAAAAAAGTAGTTCAATTTTCAATCAAAGAGTAGAATTTTCAAATGAAATTATGAATCTTCAACAAAATAAATGAATTTCAAAGAAAAGAGTTGAATTTTCGGCCTAAAAATTGATTTTCTAACCAAGAAGATTAATTTTCTACAAAAACGATAATTAATGAACATAATTCATGAATTTTTAACCAGAAAATATCAATTTCAAATTTAAAATATCAATTTTCAATTTAAAATATCAATTTTCAGCCAAAAAGTTGATGTTTAACGAAAAAGTGTTGAAACAATAATTTTTAACCAAAAATAAAACGAATTTTCAAAAAAGTAGTGCAATTTTCAACCAAAGAGTAGAATTTCCAAATAAAATTATGAATCTTCAACAAAAGAAATGAATTTAAAAAAAAAAAATTAATTTTTGGCCTAAAAATTGATTTTCTAATCAAGAAGATTAATTTTCTACAAAAACGATTATTAATCAACATAATTCATGAATTTTCAACCAAAAAATATAAATTTAAAATATCAATTTTCAGCCAAAAAGTTGAGGCTTAACGAAAAGGAGTTGAAAATATAATTTTTAACCAAAAATAAAAGTTATTTTCAAAAAAGTAGTTACATTTTTAAACAAAGAGTAGAATTTTCAAATAAAATTATGAATCTTCAAGAAAAGAAATGAATTTTCAAGAAAAAGAGTTCAACATTCAATCAAAGAATAGAATCTTCGACCTAAAAATTGATTTTCCAACCAGGAAGATTAATTTTATACAAAAACGATTATTAATCAACAAAATTCATGAATTTTTAACCAGAAAATATTAATTTTCAACCAGAAAATATCAATTTTTAATTTGAAATATCAATTTTCAATTTAAAATATCAATTTTCAGCCAAAAAGTTGATGTTTGACGAAAGTGTTAAAACAATAATTTTTAACCAAAAATAAAACGAATTTTCATAAAAGTAGTTATTAAATTTTCAATCAAAGAGTAGAATTTTCAAATAAAATTATGAATCTTCAACAAAAGAAATGAATTTTCAAGAAAAGAGTTCAACATTCAATCAAAGAATCGAATGTTCGACCCAAAAATTGATTTTCCAACCAGGAAGATTAATTTGATACAAAAACGATTATTAATCAACAAAATTCATGAATTTTTAACCAGAAAATATCAATTTTCAATTTGAAATATCAATTTTCAATTTAAAATATCAATTTCCAATTTAAAATATCAATTTTCAGCCAAAAAGTTTATGTTTAACGAAAAAGAGTTTAAAAAATAATTGCTAACCAAAAATAAAACGAATTTTCAAAAAAGTAGTTAAATTTTCAACCAAAGAGTACAATTTTCAATAAAATTATGAATCTTCAACAAAAGAAATGAATTTTCAAGAAGAGTTGAACATTCAACCAAAGAGTTGAAACGATTCATTAGCAACAAAAATACATGAATTTTCAACCAGAAGAGATCAATTTAAAATATAAATTTTCAGCCAAAATGTTGATTTTTAACGAAACAGAATTTTAAAAATAATTGAATTATTATTTTTATTAATTAATTTTATTTAATTAATCATTATTATTATTAATTATTATCAAAAAGATGAATTTTGAACCAAGCAGATTATTTTTGTACTAAAAAAGACAAAGTTCCAACGAAATACATGAAACTTTTTATAAAAACACGAATTTTCAAGAAAATATTTAAATTTTCAACAAAAAAGATGAATTTTCAAACAAAAAGATGAATTTTTAACCAAGTAGATTATTTTTTTACAAAAAAAGACGAAGTTTGAACGAAATCCATGAATTTTAAAACAAAAATGGAGTAGTTAAATTTTCAGTTAAAAAAATTACTTTTTATAATAAAACGAATTTTCAAAGAGTTGAAACGATTCATTATCAACAAAAATACATGAATTTTCAACCAGAAGAGATCAATTTAAAATATAAATATAAATAAATAGTAGTTAAATTTTCAACCAAAGAGTAGAATTTTCAAATAAAATTATGAATCTTCAACAAAAGAAATGAATTTTCAAAAAAAGAGTTCAACATTCAATTGAAGAGTTGAATTTTCGACTTAAAAATTGATTTCCCAACCAGGAAGATTAATTTTATACAAAAAACGATTAATTATCAACAACATACATGAATTGTATAAAGGAAAAATTGTCAACAAAAATGGAATACTACACTTTCAGATAAAAAAAAAATTTGCGTCACATCAAAAAAGCATCGAATGTCCAAAAATATAGTTAAATTTTCAAATAAATAGTTAAATTTTTAACTAAATAGTTTAATTTTCTATCACATTAGTTGAATTATGAACACAAAATATAAATTTTCAACAAAATTCATTTTTTTTTTTTTTTAAAAAGAGAGTAACAAAATAGTAGTAAAAATTGTTGAAACAATATAAAATTAGTTAAGAAATTACCGAGTATTTTTAAATTGCCGATTAATGCTGATTTATGAAGAAAAAATTCAAAAAGCGTTAGTAAACATGAATATTACATCAGATACAAAATAAATATTACATCTATTGTTCACAAAATTAAAAAAAAAACTTATTACAGTAAAAAATCATTCCAAATGTTACTTGAAATATCTCTTTAAATTTGTTGTTAGCCGCAACGAAAGAACATAACCTATAAATTAAAATATCACTTCTATTTTTGATCTTTGAAGGTCTGAAAATTGTTAAAACAATGTGCTTAACAGAGAGTTTGACAAATATAACAAAATAAATATCAAGTGTTTGTATTTTATTGTTAAAAATAAAGTGAAATTAATCTTTTCAGTTAACTTACTGTCATATTTCCTCCATGCTTTTCTATAAATTCGGCATTAGTTTTTTGCCTCAGTACAATTAAATCCTCTTCATCACTAAACAGCCAGTATTTTTTTTGCGTACTTAAAGGGAACATTTTCGATTTATTTCAACAATTCGATAACTAATTAATTAATAAATAATAACCATAATAACTCTCGAAAATTAAACACAACTTGGACGTTGTTGTGGAAACTGGAAATTATGGTTCATTTTATCGCCTACCAGGTGGCGTTCGCGATATCGAGCCCGCGAAATTCAAACAAATAATTATTCAAAGTTAGGTTTTTTAAAGAAAATTATAATAAATGAGTGGAAAAAATAAAAGCGTGGAAGGTAGCTTAGGAGTCCTTGATGAATTATTTGTTTTTATCATAACAGGGGTGTCAAAGGAGCGATGTTACATGAAATAAAAATGTTTACTACCAAAAAAAACATCTGAACATTTCAGCTTAGAGGAAAGGTAAGCATTTCAACGAAGTAAATAAATTTTTAAACAAATAGTTGATTTTTTAACCGAAAAGATAAGTTTTAATTTTTAACTAAGAAGATTAATTTTCTACCGAAAAAAACGAAGTTTTAAAAAATTGAATAGTTCAATTTTCAGTTTAACAAATTACTTTTTACAAATGAACGAATTTTCAAGAAAATAGTTAAATTTTCAACCAAAAAGATAAATTTTGAAATAAGATTATGAATAATTAACCAAAAAAATTATATTTTACCCAAATAGTGGAACTTTCAACCAAAAAGATGAATTTTTTACCAAAAAGATACATTTTTACCAAAAAGATGAATTTTTAACCAAGTAGATTATTTTTCTACTAAAAAAGACAAGTTTTAAATAAATACAGGAATTTTCGACCAAACAGTTGAATTTTCAAATAATAAAGATAAATTTTCAACCAAAAATTGAATAGTTAAATTCTCCGTTAAATAATTACTTCTCATAATTTTTTTTTAAGAACATAATTACATTTTAACTAAATAAATAAATTTTCAATTACAATCATGAATGTTTAACAAAAAAAAATGAATGTTCACCCAAATAGTTGAACTTTCAAGCAAAAAGATGAATTTTCATCCAAGATTATTTTTCTACTAAAAAAGACGAAAATTCAACGAAATACATGAATTTTAAACCAAAAATGAAATAGTTCAAGCAGTTAAAATATTAATTTTCATAAAAAAACGAATTTTCGAGAAAATAGTTAAATTTTCAATCAAATAAGTGAATTTTCAATTAAGATTATGAATGTTTAATGAAAAAAAAAAATATTTTACGCAAATAGTTGAACTTTCAACGAAAAATATGAATTTTCAATCAAAAAGATGAATTTTCAACCAAGAAGATTATTTTTTTACTACTACCAAAAATGGAATAGTTAAATTTGCAGTTAAAAAAATTAATTTTCATAAAAAAACGAATTTTCAAGAAAATAGTTAAATTCTCAATCAAATAAATGAATTTTCAATTAAGATTATGAATGTTTAACCAAAAAAAAAAGATATTTTACCCAAATAGTTGAACTTTAAACCAAAAAGATGAATTTTCAACCAAAAAGATACATTTTTACCAAGAAGATTATTTTTCTACTAAAAAAGACGAAGTTTCAACGAAAAATACATGAATTTTAGACCAAAAATAGAATAGTTAAATTTTCAGTTAAAAAAATTAATTTTTATAAAAAAACTAATTTTGAAAAAAATAGTTAAATTTTCAACCAAAAAGATGAATTTTCAATTAAGATTATGAATGTTTGAACAAAAAAATAATAGTTTACCCAAATAGTTGAACTTTCAAACAACAAGATGAATTTTCAACCAAAAAGATGAATTTTTTACCATAAAGATGAATTGATAACCAAGTAGATTATTTTTCTACTAAAAAAGACGAAGTTTTAAATAAATACAGGAATTTCCTACCAAACAGTTGAATTTTCAAATAATGAAGATACATTTTCAACCAAAAATTGAATAGTTCAATTTTCCGTTAAAAAATTACTTCTCATAATTTTTTTTAAAAGAATATAATTACATTTTAACTGAATAAATGAATTTTCAATTAAAATCATGAATGTTTAACAAAAAAAATGAATGTTTACCCAAATAGTTGAACTTTCAACCAAAAAGATGAATTTTCAACCAAAAAGAGGAATTTTCATCCGAGAAGATTATTTTTCTACTAAAAAAGACGACATTTCAACGAAATACATGAATTTTAAACCAAAAACGAAATAGTTAAATTTCCAGTTAAAAAAATTACTCTTTATAAAAAAACGAATTTTCAAGAAAATAGTTTAATTTTCAACCATAAAGATGAATTTTCGATTAAGATTAGGAATTTTTAAACAAAAAATTGATATTTCACCCAAATAGTTGAACTTTCAACCAAAAAGATGAACTTTCAATTAAGATTATGAATGTTTAAACAAAAAAATGATAGTTCACCCAAATAGTTGAACTTTCAAACAACAAGATGGATTTTCAACCAAAAATATGAATTTTTTACCAAATAATGAATTGTTAACCAAGAATATTATTTTTCTACTAAAAAACACGAAGTTTTAAATAAATACATGAATTTCCGACCAAACAGTTGAATTTTCAAATAATGAAGATACATTTTCAACCAAAAATTAAATAGTTCAATTTTCCGTTAAAAAATTACTTCTCATAATTTTTTTTAAGAATATAATTACATTTTAACTAAATAAATGAATTTTCAATTACAATCATGAATGTTTAACAAACAAAAAATGAATGTTTACCGAAATAGTTGAACATTCAACCAAAAAGATGAATTTTCAACCAAAAAGATGAATTTTCATCCAAGAAGATTATTTTTCTACTAAAAAAGACGAAATTTCAACAAAATACATGAATTTTAAACCAAAAATGAAATAGTTAAATCTGCAGTTAAAAAAAATTAATTTTTATCAAAAAACGAATTTTCAAGAAATAGTTAAATTTTCAATCAAATAAATGAATTTTGAATTAAGAATATGAATGTTTAACCAAAAAAATGATATTTTACCCAAATAGTTGAACTTTCAACCAAAAAGATGAATTTTCAACCAAAAAGATTAATTTTTAACCAAGAAGATTATTTTTCTTCTAAAAAAGACAAAGTTTTAACGAAAAACATAAATTTAAAAAAAAAATGATATTTTACCCAAATACTTGAACTTTCAACCAAAAAGATGAATTTTCAACCAATAAGATGATTTTTTAACCAGGAAGATTATTTTTCTACTAAAAAAAACGAGGTTTTAACGAAATACATAAAATTTAAACCAAAAATGAAATAGTTAAATTTTCAGTTAAAAAAATTATTTCGAAGAAAAAAAAAGAAATTTTAAAGAAAATAGGTAAATTTTCAATCAAAGAAACGAATTTTCAAATAAGATTATAAATAATTAACCAAAATAATTATATTTCACCCAAATAGTTGAACTTTCAACCAAAAAGATGAATTTTCAACCAAAAAGATGAATTTTTAACCAAGAAGATTATTTTTCTACTAAAAAAGACAAAGTTTCAACGAAATACATGAATTTTAAAGCAAAAATGGAGTAGTTGAATTTTCAGTTAAAAAAATTACTTTTTGTAAAAAATCGAATTTTCAAGAAAATAGTTAAATTTTCAACCAAAAAGATGAATTTTGAACCACGAATATAATTAATTTTCATTAAAAAAGACAAATGTTCAATGGAATAGATACATTTTCGGCAGAATAGTTAAATCTTCAACTAAAATGATTAATCTTCAACCAGAAAAATGAAATTGAAACCAAATAGTTTGATTTTTAACATCATAGATAAATTTTCAACTAAGAAGATTAATTTTCAACAAAATAGCACATTTTGTAACTAAAGAAGTGAATTTTCAATCAAATGGATGAATCTTTAATAACAAAAATGAATGTTCAACAAAATACATGAATTTTCCACAAAATACTTGAATTTTCATTTTTAAAAGATGAAGTTCCAACCAGAAATAGGGTAGTTAAATTCTTAGTTTGAAAAATTAATTTTCTACAACAAAAAGTTAAATTTTGAAGAAAAAAGTTGAATCTTTAACCAAAGAAATGAACTTTCAACCAAAAAGATGAATTTTCAACCATGAACATTAATTTGCAACCAAATTTTTCAATTTTCAACTAAAAAAAGATAAATAATCAACCAAAAATGGAATAGGGAAATTTTAACTTGAAAAATAAATTTATAAACTAAAAGAAACGAATTTTCAACAAAATACTAAATTAAAATTATATTAAACAATATAATTAATAAATACAAAAACTATACAAAAAATATATGAGTTTTCAATGAAAAAGTTAATTTTTATCCAAATAGTTTAATTTTCTATCAAGAGAGTAGAATTTTTAACCTGAAAAGACGAATTTTCAACTGAAAATGCTGACTTTTTAAAAAAATTAATTAATTTTCAACCAAATAATAAAATTTTTAACCACAAGAGATGAATTCTTAAACAAAAATGCAGTTACGTGAAAAAAGGGGAAAAGACTGTAAAGCATGAGATAAATAAATAGGAATTTTAGTAATCTTATAATAATTAATAATTATTGATGACAATTTTTTAATAATAATTATCAAATAATAATGTTTGATAATATTTCCCTAAGGTTCTCTGGGTTCGGTAAAGAGGTAAGTATTTACCAACGGTAGGTCATCTACATTTTTTACTGTCGATAAAAACTTACCTCTCTCAAAAAATCTTACCTTTTGCTCTTTAGTAATGCTTTCCGACCTCTCAATTCAACTTTTTATCAAACTATAGCTTACTTTTTATATTTCTTTTAAAACCTTTTTTTGTAATTTACTTTAAGAAACTTTATGGTGAAAAGAAAAGGTACCTTGTTTGCATCGCTCACGCTAGAGCGCAGCACATACCAAGAAAAGGTCGGTAATGCAGGGATAGTCAGATGTTTAGCGGGAAAAGTATTGAACTTGCAAAATTTGTATAATTCCTCATATTTCATGGAATCAACAACACTAGAAAATTTTGAAAAAAAATTTATGTTCACAAACTTGGATTTGCTTCACATAATTTTAAAGATTTTTCATAAATAATAATTAATTGATATAAAGCGAAGAAGCAACATATTTTCTAGAATTTCGTGTTGGTGATCTAAAAACAGGAAGGCTAATATAATGTTTACTTGAAAGTACATTTTTTAAGTAATTAATCTTTTCACATAAAATTTTTATTTAGTTTAGGTATTATTTAACAATAAACAAAGTGTCTCAAAAAAAGGCATGTCCACTGCGCGCACGATATCTCCAGTCAGCATCATCTGAAACAAATAAATAAGAAATTTTCTTTATTAGTATGACCATAGCTCTGGAGTGAGAAAGCGGATTTTTTTTATTTTGCAAAATAACAAAATGGCGGCAGTTTAAACAAACAATTTCCAAAAATCGTGTTTTCTTGCTCTTTTTTTGTTAATTTAACCATGATAAAATTAAAAATTTTGAAAAACGCTTCGTCACTCTGTAGATATTTATATTAAGAATAAAAGTAGGAAATTTGAAAGTAATCGTTTGAAAACTTTTTGAGAAATCGTGCGCGCAAAGCGCAAAAACGTTGTTTCGAGAAAAACGCGTTTAAAGTTTTCGGAACATAAAAATTGTAAGAAAAAGTTACTGACACTTAATCAGCGATCCCTGCTCCATATAATATTCCTTCTGCTTGTTTGAATGAATCCTCCTGATTTGATAATCTTTTTCACTTTATATCTAAAATTTCCACTAAACGAAACTGCACAAAATGAAACAACGCTACAATTCTTACAAGCAGTCAGCTCTCTACGCGCTTTTGCTCCAAGCTCTCAAAAGTATAGAAAGACTCCGAATTTCTGTGTGAAATTTTGATAAGATATTTCTGAATATATAACCTATCGGAAAATGTAAAGAAAAAAAATCGATTTTTCAACAGTGAGATAGTAGAATGACCCCTTAAACCAACATAAACTTTTAAAAACCCAAATTGTGTAACAAAATTGCACAAGAAGGCTTCAAAAGAATTATGTTCCTCAAAAAACTGTTTTCAAACCAAAAATTCCTTTTAAGCCTTCTTGTGCAATTTTGTTGCACAAGGTTTTTTGAAAGTTTATGTTGGTTTAAAAAATGTACTTTCAAATATTAAACAGACACATTAGGCCATAGACCTTAGGTTCTTTTGCCGTTCTCAAAAGCTCGATTCGACTTTCTGTTTTTCATAATGTATTTTCATTGTTGAAAAAAAAACACTTTGGAACTAACTAAAAAGCCCCTAAATATGTATCTACGTACGTACTTGATGAAAATAATATGTTCGTCTTAAGCACCTTTTCCCTACTACTCTTTAGATTTATAAGAGGTAAATTTAAAAAACCCCATTATATGATCTATTTTAATATGAATACATTGTATTTGAAGAAAAATGGAAATTTGTATGCTGTACACGCAATAGTAATAAACAAAGCTGGCAGTGTGTTTTAATATGGACGCCCCCGCAAGCGGTTGCGCTGGTCCGATCTAAGGGGGCGTTTCCTTAGCCCTTTGTCACCCGACAATCGACGCCGCTGCATCTTATCGGATCCCCTCTGCTGCACTATTTTGCCCGGAGGGTCATAAGACGTCGGCCTGTCGTCCGGGTTGCTGTAACTCTCCTAATTTCAACGCGATCGCTTGTAGATCAAGATTCACCGTTCAACGGTTAAGATCGAATACGATCGCTGGCTGGATCGTTTAGACTCGGATTTATACGCTCATGTAATTCTACAAGCGATTTATAACGATTGCAGAGCAGTACAAACAATAATTTTTCAAAATTTGTATAGAAAGAACAAACAACAGATAATAAAGTTTGCATCGATTTCAGGTGAAATATTCGCTGCAACAAAAATTAAATTTGCCGGTTAAACTTTACACGAAACAAAGACGATATTTTGTTTTTAACCGTACTCGGTAACCTTCGTGATTGCTGATTTTTATTCGAAAAGTAGCAAAATGACGACGCCAGCGCATTCTACCGTCGTTTGAGTTCACTAAACTGAAGCAAAATGGCGATTCCACGTGTGTCAGTTGCTTTTTAACGTTGACATCATACTTCAGTTCAATTAACTCAATAAACGATGGTAGATGGCACTGCCGTCGTAACTCTCGCTACTTTTCGAATAAAAATGGAGTCACAAAGTTGTATCAACTCTATCGGACAAGTTTATTAAAATCTTAAAAACCCATAGTTTCGGAAATACACCATTTCCGTCATCAGGGGAACCAATTTATATAAATCTAAAAAAATGTAATAATAATTTTACTAATATATAAATATGAACAATTTTAAAAAGGTTGAAATCAATTGATTGAGATTAATTTAAAGTTAAAAATATATATCAACAGATGTCGATTAAAATGTAATGTATGAATTTTCTGTAAAAAGAAATTATAATTTGATTAGCAAATAATAATATCATAATAAAGATAGAGGTTAAGTTCAAAATAGGAAAAAATTATAGTTACCATATATTTCAATTAAAAAAAGACTTAAAAAAATTTTGGTGTGGTGAATAAAATAAAAATAATATATAACAGACTGTTAACTAAATAAAATATATTTTTTATTCTCATGAGAGCAGGATGGAAAGGCATCCTGCTCCCATAAAGATAACTCCAAAAGTGACTGTCAAGGAAAATCAACTAACCTAACATACAGTAGAAGTGAAGAAAAAGGCGCCAAAATTTGAAAATTAATATAACAGCTGAAGTGTTAAAAACGGTTATTTAAGAAGTAGAAAGAAACAAGATAAGTTAATGTTTGTATTCAATATTGTAAGAAATTCAAGCGAAGAAATTTATTGTTAGGAATTTGTTATAAATTTTATAAAAATAATTCTAGAATAGAATTTTAAGATTCATTAAGATGGGCAAGATCAGTGATTTTATTGAGATAGTTATCCAGTTCTTTTTTAATAAAAACCATTTCAGCAATGGCTCTTTTAATAAGATGATAGAGTTGATAAACCTTTGTTCTTTTTTCAATTATTTTAGATTCTCGGACGTTGTAGACTCTTATGAAAATGGAGTCATTATGAGGCAAAAAATATTACCGTTGCAACGAATATTTCACCTGAAATCGATGTAAAGTTTATATCTGGTTTTTCCGTGTTATGAAATGCTTTATGAGATGCACACGTTTACATCTAATTTTAAAACTATTCCATTTCGAGAACCGAGAAACCGTTTTTCTCATTTTTCTATACGCAATTTGAAGTCGACTCTTATGAGACGCTTTTATGAGATGCACACGTTTATATTTAACTGTAAAACTATTCCATTTCGAGAACCGAGAAACCGTTTTTCTTATTTTTCTATACACCATTTAAAATCGACTGTTCACTGAAATAGAACAAAAGATAAAATATGTTGCAGATAAATTTTGGAGCTGTTAACAATTAAACATATTTCGGCGAAAGTTTCACCGTGGTCAGGAGAATCATTCTAATGTCATCTACTACGTCACGTTGTCGGATGTACCAAGTGAAGCAATAATTAGCAAAGTGGAGTAGAATATAAAATTCTACTCTTAATTTGTTCACTATTGTTTGACTTGGCATAGCTGACAACGTGACGTAGTAGATGACATCAAAATTATTCTCCTAACCTCGGTGAAATTTTCGCAGAAACACGTTCAATTTTTAACCGTTTCAAAATTTATCTGCAACACATTTTATCTTTTGATTTTTCTGTGCACCGATGAATGCAATCACTGCACAAGTAATAGTAGTTGCTTTTATTGAAGGAGTTATATAATTGCCAAGACCAAAAATCACAATTTTGTGTGAGATCTAAATTTATAGCTTTTTTCAATAGTTTCTTTTTGTCATGTAAACTTGAGTTTGATTTTATATACTTTGTTATGATTGGGCTTTTTTAAAATAGGGTAACCTGTCACGTATATCTAATAATAATTGACGCCTCCGCAGACATAATGTTGGATCAACAAAAATCTGATTTGCTGGAATGTTTATTCAAAGTCTGAGCATATGTTATTGATAATACTTTTTTTTATATGACATCGCTTTTTACGAAATATATGTGTACTGCGACACAGAACAGAAAATCCTTGGGTGGTAAACGTTTGTCATACTATGGACAAACATTTTTGTAAAAAGTTTTGGAAGATTCAAAACGAATTCATTGTGTTTTTTAAAAAGAAGTCAGTGCTAAGTTGCGTTAACCAATTTTTTTTCGTTTCAACAAACTGTTTTTCTGAATAACGTTATATCTGCCGGGGCTTCCATTTGATATTTTTCAATTTAACTTCCCTGTACGTTGCAAAAAGGTGGAATAAGTTCATTCAAATATTATTCTATTGATTTGGATAATTTTAATCAAACTATTACAGTTATAAGCGCTCAATTTTTTCTTGACTAAAAGCAGTAAAGATAGTAAAGTCCCTCAAAAAATACAATGTACGACTATATAAAAACTAGTTAATAATGGTCCCTACAATGAATAGAAACATTTCTAGTGATATACAATATCATTTTTTTCTTTATTTCCGGAACCAAAAGTTGAAGATTCCAGAGATTGGCCCATATTATATGTTTTCATTTGTCAACATAGTCATTCTTTTCACTATAACAATGTACAATTCACAATGTATATTTAACCATCAATGTGCCCTCGTATGTTATGAAATGTAGAGGAGTGTATTAAGAAAATTTTTAAATAGTTTTGAAGATCTCTTATATAAATAATATTGTATATATAAAGAGATCATTTTATTTCATGTTCAACATAGTTGATGTAGTCATTCTTTTCACCACCAATGTGCAATCTAGAATGTACATTGTACCATAAATTTACAATGTACAATGTAGAATATACTTTACTAAGGAAATTTGTAAAGAGTTTTGAAAATCTGTTGTGTAAATACTGTATATATGAATCTGTAAAAATCTTTACTATGTTAATTATGTTCTACATAGCTTATATAATAATTCATTTCACCATCAATGTACAATGTAGAGTACTGTACTGAGGGAATTTTCAAATATTTTTGAAGATCTGTTATTTGAATACTATATAGAAAAAAAGATGTAAAAATCTGTACTATATCAACTGTGTTGAACATCATAGTTGATATAGCAATTCTTTTCTCCATCATTGTATGTACAATGTACAATGAAAAGTACTATACTAAGGAAATTTGTATCAAGTGTTTTAAAGATCTGTTATATGTAAATACTATATATAAAAAAAATTATGTAAAAATCTGTATTATATCAATTGTGTTGAACATCAAATGAAAAGGATCGTTTTCATTGCATGTTCATCATATTTCATACAGTAATTCTCTTCACCATCAATGTATGTACACTGTACAATGTACATTGTACCATCAACGTACAATTAAGAGTACTCAAATGAAGAAATATGTAGAGTTTTGAAGATCTGTTATGTGAATGTAACATTTTGCTCGATATATAGGTGTGTTGCAAGCTTTCGTGCAGATAATTAAGAATTTCTCTGAAGAGATCATGTAATTGTTGAAAAGGGTTTTTTGAGTGACCCAGTAGAAGCACCGACCTATACCTATATCCCATTTTCGGGGAACGGAGGCAGTTAGTCATTCAAGCTTGGGGGAAGGAACAAGGACGAAAGAGTTCTTTCTACGGAGGAGGTGTACGTGGAGCCGAAGAAGGCGGCTGTTCGCCCCCGGCGGGAACATACACGGCGTTGTATATACGGTATAATTACAGAGGGCAGTCGAGCGGTGGCTAGACGCCAGCGCACTCCAAGCTCGGCTGCGACTATACATGGTCCTAATTCTTATTCGTGCCCTAGGATAGAAGGATTGGCAGGCTTAGTTTTTTTAGCTTCCTCGTCTTCAACTCACGTATCGACCACTGAAGCTGATGAATAAGATTAACATCTGCTCGATGTTTCTCCATGCACCTTTTATATCAACCTTCAAGTAGACCTCGTTCGATTGATATCAATAATCAATAAAAAATCACACTCTATTTGAATTTAGTTTTAGTCAAGGTTTGAGCTCATGCCATTATTGACGCTGCTTTTGATCGATGCCAGTATTTTGGAAAACATGCCACTAGCAGATCAATACCGCAACAGCTTCGACTCGTTCTATCCTATTTATCAAATGTATTTATAATTATAGCAATTCTCAAGTACATATAATGAAATGTATGATGTTAAAATTTATAAACTTATGCTTTTATATACAACTAGAAATGCAGATAATTACATTCTTCAATCACTTGCATGTGCGACGATGTATATCAAGAATCCTGTTCGTGTTTATAATTGCTCTTGAAAAGACAATTTTGCTTGAAACTGAAAGTGTTTTACGAGGAATTCTTTTAATCGTTTCGAGTCATGTTTATGGTTACAACTGCCGCGCCAAAAACTCAAACTTCAGAAAAAAATAAACATAATGAAATAGAAGATGAAGATTCACGAGCTGCGACATCAATCAATAATACTGTTGAATTCGAAAAAGGCAACTTATAAATATGTGCCAGAATAATGCAACTTGAAATTTACCAATGGTTGTCACATGAAATTCCACGTAATATATTCATATGGAAAGTTTGAAATTTCCATGTGGATTATCACGTGGCTGGATAAATCCAGTTAATATTCTTGTAGCTTCAGGTTTCGTCATTAAAGATATATTCCTAATGGAGAACAAGAGTAGCAACATCCGGATCCTCTAATTTTAGAGCTGAACCGCAGCGAATAATAATTAAAACTATAATCAGCGGCTACTCTTCGTAACGTAACGTAACATAACGGGTAAAGTGGCTCTGGGGAACTGAGGATCCCCCCGCGGCGTGAGGCGGATACAGCAGATACATTTAAAGTACGTATACCTACATGCATGTGTATATATTTTTATATACGTGAATGTACATATACACCTATGAAAAGAGATATACACATGCATTTCAATGGATTGCCACAACAGACGAGAGATAATAAAACATTTTGTTCGTACACATAATTATAGTTAAGAACTGCAACGGGAGCCGCGCGACGACCTTGCTAGCTTGTACAGTAGACGATATGTATTTTATGAAAAAATCTTACACAATCTTTTATGAAAATATTTTGAATAGGTAATAAAAACTTCTTCCCAGAAACAAAGAACCGATTGGAAAATTTGACTTGGTCATGAAGCCTTTAGTGAATCCGCAATCTTAATTGGCCATTTCTCAGAGATAGATTCACTACAGTTTCCAATTTAACTTTTTATTTATCATGAATATCTCTTTTATTGTCTTATATTTGTTCAAAATGGATATGAATAACAGAATTTGTCATTTCATTTTCCATGGGCGGTATTTTCCCTAAATTTGGCTTTGGACAGCATGGAATTGACTCAGTTCAGCTTTATTAATTTCGTGTAATAGCGGTAAACCAAAACACTCATGAACATGGAAAGTTTCACGAACCGTACTCAAGTCTTGGCCCACCCAATTACTTCTCAATTCTTTCGAATCTTTTTGGCATATTTTCAAATGTACCTGATTGAGTAGAAACAATTTTTTAGACAGAACGAAAACTTTCAAGTCCGTTCCATTCGCTCTGCATTGAAGTCTGAGTCTACTTTAAGTTCTGTATAAGCGAAGAGATTCGTGCATGTGAAAATTATCCACTTTTGCGGTAATTTGTAGCTACCAATGCGCAACAATTTCTGCGCAACATGGCCGCCGTATCCTCTGATTGGTGACCGCGGGGCGGGCTATTTGAGCAGCGGTTGGTGGTTCCGCGCCGCGTGGCGCGAGTAATTTTGATCGTGATTATACTAATTTCATAGTATGCCCCTCTCGGACGCTTAAGCACGAGGTGAGTTCACAAGAGCCAGTGCAACGAGGCCACTCTCTGGCCACTTCGGACCTAGTATCGGTTCGAGAAAATATCTTAAAACACGTTTAAATTCAATTAAAAAAATGTATAGAGAAAATCTGGCATATTTTGAAATTACAAGAACGGTAACTTGGAATTCTGTACTCTTACTTCGAGTAAAATAAGAATTTATAAAAATATGTTTCGTGAGAAATGAGTACATCTTAAATTGAAATTGAGTAGTATAAAGAAACGAAATGCCGAGATTTTCGTCTTCCTTGAGAGAAAATAAGTTATGAGCGAAAAACGAGGATCCTGTGAAGCCGCCTCAGCTATTGCTATTAACCTCAGCTAAAACCATAATTGTCCCGTGTTGTTAGTGCACGAGCAAAAGGCCCCCGTTCTTCCCCTCACTTATATGGTCTCTCGGACGTTCGATGCCTCCGCTCCGGCGGTGGGGGCTAAATTACCACAATTTTGTACTTTTTAAAAAGAGGATAATTTTTGGTGGAAACGCAACAATTTTATCCACCGTTGTTATGTGAGATCAGTTGGTGCCTACTACCGCAACGCGTTACACCTGTTCTGATACACTACGGTTTCGTCACATCTTCTTTGCTGCCAGGATGCTCTTTTCGGTATGCGAAATCGATCTCTTGTTTCAATTTGCAAACGCAAACGTGCCTCGTGTGTTGTCACAGCGAGTTTGGATGAAGACGCCATTTTGGTATCCTTGACTCATGGATATATTCACTTCCAAGAACCACGTGGATATCGTTCTCAGGATGAAAGTAAGAGGAAGATCACTAATCTTTACACTTGCATGATGGAACAAATATCAAGGAGAATTTATATTTGATATGGAAGGCGCAATTTATCGCAAATTATCAATATTCACCATATTGGTACACAAGAGATTCTCTGATACGTAGGATGAAGCAAATTTTCGTGTAGTGTTATAAAATTTGTGTCATTTGTGGTTTAGATATTTAATACAATAGTGAAATATTGTGGGGAACAGTTTTCAGATAAAGCAAGATCTAACGAGAAATTGCTGTTTTTATTGATGGCAGGTGAATGCGGGTAACATAGCGAATTACACTTATCAAATTAGATTTCTCTCAAACTTTGAAAAAGTTTCTTCAGCAGCAACAGGTTGTTGATAACGCAAAAGAAGTTTGATAATGGTTATAAAGGACGATGTTTTTACAAAAATAGGGTGCCGTGGTAAAGTTTCTACTTGCGGAGTTGTAGTGCTGGAAAATAGATTTAATTGACAGCTGTCATGTGGTGAAACGTAAGGATTTTTTCTTCCTCTTCTCTCTCGTCTTGGCGGCCTTAGAGTGCCTTCGGCCACAGACATCTCTGTCTCTGGAGATTTACACTCTTTGCAAGCCTCCTTTATTTGTGTTTGTGTGTGTGTACTACGCAGTACAGTGGGCAATAGTCAGGATCTTTTTCATTTTTGCGCTTTTGGCACACATGCGACTGCATGCACCGGATGCGAAACGTTCTGTATATGGAACTGGCAGTGGGCGGTTTGAAAGCGATAAAAAGAGTAATGTAATTCTAAAGGAGTCAACAATTTTTGCAGTTCTCGTACGTCACGCTGAATTCATTTGTTCAAGCACCTTGAATAAAACTAAATAAAAATAAAGTGTGATTGTTGATTACTGTTTATTGATTACTAGCAGTAAATGCACGCGCGCTTTCACCTCCCTGGATTTTTATTTACTTATATTAAAAACATAAACAATTCTAAATTCTATAATAACAATTTTTTAAATGGTAAGAGTTTAAATTTTTTTTGAGTGAAGCAAATAATTTAATAAATTACTATGTCAGCAGATATACATAAAATAAATAAGGTTCACGTTTGTTGATTTTCTCTAAAGACAAACATGAATTTGACTGATTATATGCGTCAGGTTCAGAGGCTATGTAGAAATTGAAAATTTTAAAAAAATAACAAATGTGATTTTGCACGGACCGATATTATTTGTTTTTAAGTTTATCATATTTTTAAAGAAAATTGAAGAAAAGTGCATTTTTTATAAAAATATTTTTCTTTCCCAGCTTTAAACTGAAACATATTCGTAATTAACTCTAACTACAACTTGGGCACACAAAAATGCAAATAATTTATTTATTGTACAAATTTATTGTTTATAAACAAATTTTGAAAACATGAACCATTTTGATAATTTTCTTATCACGAAAGAATCCCCTGCCATATAATATGTATCAAAGTAGCTTTTCAAACTTAATAACTTACAGACAATTGTTAAGACTCAATAGTGTGCTTTATTATAAATAATTAAAGTTAACAAATATAATATTTTCAACACTTTTTCATGAAAAATGTAATTTTAATTTCATATGTATTAAAATAGCTTTATTAGCCTTAATAAACTGCAAAATGTAGTCAAAATTTAATGATTAGCTTTGTTATAAATAATTTAATCAAAAAATAGACAATATTCATCCTTTTTTCAAAAAAAAAAAAAAAAAAATTCGTTACCATCTATTATGTATAGAATTAGTTTCTCAGACATAATAAACTCTAGGAAACAGTTATTCCTTAAAATTTGGGTTTGTTAATAATAATTTAATTCAACAAGTAGTAAATATGCATCATTTTTGCTCAGAAAAAAATTGTTTTTCATCTGATATGCAACGAATAAGCTTGTCAGAATCAAAAGGATCCAGGATATTTTAGATTTCATTGAGTCTGATTACTAAATAGTAAGGCTATATCCAAATTCTATTCAATAGCTTAAATAATTTTTAGCTCAACTAAATGTTAAATTTCAACAAGTTTATGGAACTAAGTTAGTCTAAAAAGCTATTTTGATAGATTTTATATGAAGAATGATCTTTTTCCGCGAAAAATAGATGAAGATTTTCTGTTTGTTTATTCAAATTATTTATAACAATTCTAAACGTTACGAGTTAACAATATTTTATAATTTAGTAAGTCTGGTAAGCTATTTTGATACATGTGAGTGAGCAAAGAAGTTTTCTTGCAAAAAAATGAAAATGGTCGATTTGTTAATTTGAATTATTTGAAACAAAGATAAATCTTAATTGTTAACAATGATTTACAGCAGAATAAGTTTGATAAACTGTTACGAACATATAAGATGAAATTTTTTTTTCGAAAAAAGGTGAAATTGCTTTATTTGTTAACGTAAATTGTTTTTAATAAAGATGAATCTTAATTTTTTTAAATATTTTTCAGCAGAATAAGTCTAATAAACTATTATAAGACGGAGAATAATTTGTTTTCTCTCGAAAAATGAGTGAAAATGTTCTTTTTGTTAACTTAATTTATTAATAACAAAGCTAAATGTCTAGAGATAACTAATTTCCTATTTGTTTACTTAAATTATTATTTTTAAAAATACTAAACGTTACGATTCACATTAGGGACCACAGAATTTTTTGTCTTCGAAAAAGTGATGAATATTGTTAATTTGATTATTTAAATTATTTATAACAAAGATAAATAATAAGTGTTAACAATTTTCTGGAGTTCAATGAGTCAAAGAAGCTACTTCGATACATAATAGACAATAAATATTATTTTTTGTAAAAAAGGATGAAAATGGTTTATCTTTTTATAAAATTTGATTCTGAAACTCAAATTGTACAATAAATAATTTATTAGCATTTTGTTTATATTATGTATCGAGTGTCATTCAAAGTGATTGTGGATAGATTTGTATTAACTAAAAAAATTCTTGAAACTAAGTTATAAAAAATAAATTATTTTCAAATTTTGCATCACGCCTTTCAAAATGTACTCATTGCAATCTAAATTATAAAATGAATCACTTGAAAATCACTGGTAAAGAATTTCCCTGTGAAAAAAAATTTCCAAATTTCCAGGCTGAAGAAAGTTTTACATGATGTCAAACTTGCTTATACTAATCAATTGTCACATTGACATAATAGAGTAATAATATAATAATATATAATAACTATGTGCATTATAATTTACTTCTATTTTGTTAATTATTTTTTCTCTTATTTTTCATTCAATCAATGTTTTTTGTCTAATTTCAACCCTCAAGTTGATTGCTGTCACAGAATATTATCCGGAACAGGTACCGCCTGTTTCTTAGAGAGTCTTATCAGCCCTAGGAACTTTTCATAAATAAATAAATACAAAATAAATACAAAAAAAAAAAAACTCAGGACCTTCAATGTGGAGAGGACTGAACGTTTTTGATCTTCTGATCTACTATGTTATTTTAAAAGTTTTCAACCAAACTCATCAAATATCATCAGCCAACTAAAAATGTTTCTCAAGTATCAAAACTATCCTTGTTTTCTAATAGATCTATAGGTATAATAAGAATTTCATATATTTTTTATCGTAATTTTTAACTATTACTCATATTAGAACTTGTTCTTCAAATTTGATGTTGTGTTTGCTGATTAGAACCACCGTCGATGGGCAAGAACGTTACTAAACCTAATATTACTTAATCTAATGTTGTAAAATCTTATTTGAAGTAATAAATTTTAGGCCAGAAGAGGAAAGAGCACTAACATCTTTGCTGATTAAGTTTGAATATGTTTTGAGCATTAGTATATTCATAAATGAAGAGTTAGCGACCAAAACATGATAAATCTATTCGAGATGATTCAATAATTAGACAAATGCTGTATCTCAAAAACACCAGAGATAGAAGAAAAATTCAAATAGGATCATATAGAAGAAACCGTCTGGCTGGTTATCTAATATTATCAAATTATTGAATCTATTAGCCTGTATGTATGCAGTTTTTACAACATATTGAACACATCAGTACAATTGATTTAAAATATATTTTAAAGGTAACAATATTTTTAAAGCGCAATTCTAATAGTTCAAAATTTTGTAGTGAACCAAAGGTAATCATATTGCCCGAGTACTAAAAATGCTAAAACCATGCATAACTCATTTCGTTCAAAAAATGGATTTATTATGTTTTGTTCTCTTACTCCTCAATTAGGGGTCGTACATGGATTACGTAATGCAGTTTTCGTTTAAATAAAAATGAGAATAAAATTGCGGTTAATTGAAAGGATCCATCCTCTTGTCTGTTTTGTTTTGATACACTTGAATATCTTCTTTACACAAACAGAATGATTAGCTGTAAGATTAAGTCAAGTTTGTAGCAAAAGGATAATTTCCGCAAAAAGATTCTTTTTAAATTAAACTAATAACTTTAGATTTTAGAGGATATTCCATTTGTGTCAAGAAGCATCCTTCTGACACAATAGGTGATGTAACTTTTTCATTATCACTTCCACTTTCATCCTAATTGTCACAATTAAAAAAAACTAACCTGATTTTCGGCATAGTGGAAGTGAAATGAAAGTGAAAAAGTTACCTAATCGCGCCTCAGATTTCAGTTTAATTTCTCAGACCTCAGAAAGATCGATCAAAGTTCTATTCCTGAACCTCATGTAGCACACTAACGATTTGAGCAGCTATAAATCGATTGATATTGAACACGTCAGTACAATTGATTTAAATTGATATATTTTGAAGGTAACAATATTTTTAAAGCGCAATACTAATAGTTCAAAATTTCTTAGTGAATCAAAGGTGAATAATAATATTGCCCGATTACTAAAAATGCTAAAACCATGCATAACTCATTTTGTTCAAAAAATGGATTTATTATTTTTTGTTCGCTTCTTCCTCAATTAGGGGTCGTACATACATGACGTAATGCAGTTTTCGTTTTAATAAAAATGAGAATAAAATTGTGGTTAATTGGAAGGAAAGCATCCATCCTCTTGCTTGTTTTTTTTTGATTTACTTGAATATCTTCTTTACACAAACAGAATGATTAGCTGGAAGATTAGGTGAAGTTTGTCGCAAAAGTATAGTTTGCCGCAAAAAGATTCTTTTTAGGAAATAAGAAATTCCTTTTAATTTCAAATTTTAGAGGATATTCCATTTGTGTCCAGAAGCATCCTTCTTCTGACACAATAGGAGGTGATGTAACTTTTTCATTATCACTTCCACTTTCATCTTAATTCTTAATTGTCACAATTAAAAAAAACTAACCTGATTTTCGGCATAGTGGAAGTAAAATGAAAGTGAAAAAGTTACCTAATCGCCCCCCAGATTTCAGTTTAATTTCTCAGACCACAGAAAGATCGATCAAAGTTCTATTCCTGAACCTCATGTAGCACACTAACGATTTGAGCAGCTATAAAAATGTCGAAATCGCTACATAGCCCTGTTTGCGAACCGAAGCCTAGCTTGTGGAAGATCGCTCCCGGGCTTCGAGAGCCACGAGGAAAAGCAAAAAATGTAAAAGAAAAAAAAAATGTACTAAAACCGCAAGGGCGTAAAGGACGGAGGAACCGTGGAGGAGGCGTGGTTGGCGCACCGCGGCGGCCTCAAAGAACATTACCCAGAGGGTGATCACGAGATGAAGGACCGTCGAAACTGGAAGCTTAGAGATAAGATCCTTACTCCTGTTCTGAATCGGGATGTACACCTTGATAATAACCCATCACTTTGACCCTGATATACCTTCTGAATCGTTTTTTGATTCACTTCGCCTTATGCTCTGATTTGTCATTCTAAATAATTTTGGCTTTATCAAAATTGATTTACTGTCGGGCAACTCTATTTAGGATTCACAAAACTAAAAATCATTTCACCGTTTTTTTTTCTTATAGAAATTGTTAGGGGAAACTGTGGAAGAGTACTTCTACAAAAAAAAGAGTACAAATACTTCATTAAACTTTAACCTAAATATTTGGTACAATGTTAGACATAATTGAAATTTTATCGAGATATGAGAAGGAAAGGTGAGAGATATATAAGAAAAACTGATTGTAGGCATTATAACCAACATGACTTTTATATTTTTGCACATTGCTTGCACAATTTTGTAATGACCATGTTCATCCTGTTCCTTAGAGGGCTTTTTAGCCTTCTAAATCTAAAAGAGTCAAAATTTGACTTATTGAATCATGACTAAGGATTTAAACTGATAAAACATTTTTTTTTTATTTCATTGATTGTAATAGTGAAATACATTGTAACATTTTCACTTAAACTCCTATTCGTGATGAATGTTGTATTTGTTGCGTCTGTTTCCTTCTATCATCACTATTCATATAATTACAAAATTACATTTCAAAATCAATAATATATTAATATAAAATATAATAATATATATATAAAATAATTCTTGTATTTGACTAGGATCATTGAAAATTACTATTTCTCAATAATTTACTATAAATGAGATAAAACATTGAAAAAACTTTTGTGACCTACTCTAGCAGTTTCCTTTATGCATACAAAAAGCAAAAACCTCTTAGATATTTTTTAAAATCGATTTCTCAAAATATATTTCAAAAATTGTTTATTACTTTATTTTGTCATATTTCTCGACGAAAAAATATTACTTTTTAAATTTTTAAACAATTGCATTTCTTTGACGAGAAAAAAGGTTTACCAAAATAAAAGCGGGAAAAGAGTAAAAAAATGAAAATTTGAAATTAATTTCTGAAATTACGCATATGTCCACTAATTTTGATTCATTTTCTTCAAGAGGAATCTTTGGAACATCGAAATCAAATATGAAAAAGTCGAAATAGGAAATTTTTCGAAATCGATTTTTGAAACATTTTGTGAAATAATTCAAAATAAGTTTGAATATATGTTTCTGATGTTCCAGAATCCTCATTAGAAAAATAAATGAAAATAAGTGGGCATAGGGTGATTTCAAAAATTATTTGTTTCAAAATTTAAAAAAATGCTTTTTTCTAAGAAGAAAATATTACTTTCTTAATTTTGGAACATTTATTGACATTTTTTGACAAGAAGATAAATTTATTGATTTTTTAAAACTTATTCATGACTGAGTCTCTTATAAGTTTAAAAAATCTATAAATATTTATTTTATAACATATTTTTACGAGAAAAAATTGAAATAAATAGTTTCGGAAATTATGCACAGGCCCACTAATTTTGATATATTTTCTTCAAGAGGAATCTTTGGAACATCAAAATAAAATATAAAAAAGTCGAAATAGGGAATTTTTCGAAATAGATTTTTGAAACATTTCGTGAAATAATTCAAAATAAGTATGAACATATATTTCTGATTTTTCAGAATCCTCTTTATGAAATTAAATTAAAATGAGTGGGCATAGGTTTATTTAAAAAATTATTTGTTTCAAAATAAAAATTCTTATTTCTGAAAACAAAATTTTACTTTTTAAATTTTCGAAGAATTATTAACATTTTCTTTTCAATTTGAAAAAAGCCATTTTCAAAATTACGCTCATGTTTAATAATTTTGATTTTTTTTTTCTTATAGAGGGATCTTTGGAACATTCAAAAAAATATAGGCAAAATATCGAATCAGGTAATTTTTAGAAATCGGTTGTTGGAAAATATCCTAAAATAATTCTAAAAATAAGGATGAAGAAGTTTTTGAAAATAATTAATACTGCGAAATTTGGGTTCCATATTAAATTCTACGCAGAAATTTGTAGTAAAAATTTTGTTACAATATCTGTAAAGAAAAAGTCATGAAGAATTGTAGTTGATTTTCATGGATGATTTGCAGCAGCGACGCATGACAGTGGGGCAAAAAAAGTAATTCTCAACAAATCAATTTCCAGCCCACAATTTTTATTTGATTTGCAAGTTAAAAAAATAAGAGGTTATTAAATTCCGCATCGTTACAACGGACATCTTTCAAAAATTTTATTAAAGATTTGTATTTAACAAACAAAATAATTTTTTTTTTCTCAAGGTTGCCATTTAGTTAACATTTTTTATATAACAGAAAATCATCTGATTCAAGACATAGCGACATTAAAAATAATGTCTAGCAGTATTAGTTGAATAAACAAATTTTAAATCGTTATAAAAAATTAGTGAACAAAAGTTATATCTTCTTTATTCTCAATATTAAAAATATATTGCACCGATATTTTAAAATGAAAATGGAAGTGATTAAAAAAGTAATTTAAAGTAATTTTAAATAAGAATAATTAATTTTCAATTTTGCACAGCTAATATGTTACAAAAGCTTCTTGTTGTGATACTTTGCAATAAGACAATAATTGAGAATTGATTAAACAAATTTAATATAAAAATAGATCATTTAGCTATTTTCCATTCTTTATTTAACATTCCCTTCTAAAAATATGGATCCGATGTATTTAAATATCGCCAATTAGGAAGATATGACTTTTTTTCACTAATTTCCTTTTAACAATTTGATAAAAAAAATTATTTAATACAGAAGGACGTAATTTTCAATGAATTTATGTTACAAATGAGATAATATTCCATCAAGTAATATTTTTTTTTACTGTAAAGCAGCCTTGGAAAGACAACAAACTTTTATTTTATTTGTTGAAAACAAAAATGTTCGAAAATTCACTTAATTGGAATGATGTGGAATTTATTAAAATTTAAAAAATATTTGAAAATCGGATGATAATTTTCGGCTGAAAATTGTTTTGTATAGACGTACTCTTTTTGCTGCACTGTGCGACGGCCGTGTTACTCTGGTTTTCATGAGCGACGGAACAACAAGAATTTGGTGTTTGCAAAAACTTAAAAAAAAAAATTTAAGGGTGTCAAATCATAACAGAAAAAATTGGAAGTTTTTTTTCGAAAACATATAATACACAGCAAAAATCAATAAAATAGAAAAATTAATTAAATTTAATTAAACTTTCATATCTCTCGCGTTGCGTTAATTTATATTGATAAAGATTACAGCATAAAAGAATTATTTCATTAATCTAGAGCTTCAACAATAAAAAAAGAAACATTAAATTATTTTAAGAAAATCTCAATAATGAGCTTAAATAACAATTTATGAACATTTGTATATTTTCAGGGATGCACTTATGAAAATTATTATAAAGATTACTGATATTTTGTTTAGAGCATACAAAGTAAAGAAAAATTCAAAACAGCGTCGAATTCTTGAAAAAACGTACTGCCATTAACTACAATAATAATTTTTATATTTTAAGGACTGAATTCATCATTATGAATGCTTTAATAAATTCACAAAATTTCTGGAATTTTTTCAATTTTAAAATTTACATCTTGATAAAATAATTACTAAATCAAAATTTCGTGAAACATGATCCTAGATATTCATCTAACAGTGTCACGTTGCAAATTTCGTACAAATCGGTTCAATAGTTTAAGCTCCAGGTCGACTTAATTACTAAAAATAGAATTAAAAAATTTGCTAAATCTTCAAAAAATAATAACTGAATCAAAATTTCCTGAGAATTGGTCCTGGATTTATCTAACGGTGCTATGTTGAAAATTGTGTACAAATCGGTTTACAAATGTAAGCTTCGGATGATTTTTTGTTTTTGGCTCAATATAATTTTTCCAAAAATGGCGTATGTGTCTTTTGAAACACCACCCTTGATTTCTGAAATCAACAACAACAAAACGATTTTGTTGAAAGACGAAAATTTTGTTTCGGGCTGCAGTTGCTCATCCAGATCCGGTACATCATATCTATATACGAGTAGACCCAATCCTGAAAATCAAGCGAAATATGTTATCCTAACGACGATACGATGACCCCGGGGCACGGAAACAAAGACTGATTGTGAGACATAAAAATGACGGAATATCCCGTTTAGGGTTGTGGTAATTACAAGGGAGCGGCAGATGTGGATAATGATAGCCCTAATACGCGATTGTCCTGTGTAAAAGGACGCTTCTAAAATCCTGGCGCCACGGATCCGGGATTTTAGGAGTCAATACTAATCATGTTCTAGCTTAGCGAATAGCTAGAGTGGACTTCCTCTTCCTGCACGAAAAGAGACCCAAAGATTTATCATCCCAGGCGCAGGCACCTTCGAAGACTGCTTTCGAGAATTGGAATTGAGATCCGCCTCTTTCCGATGATATTCGGATCTCCCAGTGTGTCTTCTTGTCTTCTTGAACGAGGTGAAATTAAACTTGGCGCGCTTTTTACAAGGACTGGGTCCTAGGATACCGGCTCATTTTGGGCCCGCCCCGCGTCACCAGGAGCCTTCTAATTACCCAAAATTTTACGAGCCGCGCCGGTTCTGTCATTTGTTTGCTTAAGCACGCCGGAAGTTGAAGCTAATTGATTATCTGCTAATTTGTAACATTACATGCTTAGATGTTTCGGCTCACCTTTGAAGCTCTCTTCTCTTATCATGCACAGTGTAAAAAGTTTTTCGGAAATTTTTCGAAAAAAATTTGCACGAAGGTTTGGAAATCTTCCGTTATTTATAGTTGGATGTAATGCAGGTGTGTAATTGGAATGTTTACCAACTAAGTATTAGGATCATTTTCCGAATTTAGTAGGACGTTATTCACAAATTACGTCAGACGATTTGGAAACAGAGAGGTTTTGGTCAAATTTTTCGGATAAAAGTTTGTCCGATTATTTGGAAATTGTTCGTAATTGGTATTCGGATGTAATGCCGATGTGTAGTTAGAATTTTTACAACTAAGTATCAGGAAAATTTTCTAAAGGTATTAGGTCATCATTCACAAATTACGTAAGACGATTTGGGAACAGGGAGGATTTGGTAAAACTTTTCGAACAAAAGTTTGCCCGAACATCTGGACATTGCTCGTAATTCATATTCGGGTATAATGCTGATTTGTGGTTGGAATTTTTACCAACTAAGTATCAGAATAATTTTCCGAATGTAGTAGGTTTCTATTTACAAATTATGTAAGATGATTTGGGAACAGAATTAGTAATACTTTTCGGAAAAAAGTTTGCCTGAACATTTGGAAATTGTTCTTAATTCGTAATCGGATATAATGCCGATGTGTAGTTGGAGTTTTTACCAAACAAGTATTGGGATAATTTCCTGAATGTAGTAGGGTTCCATCCAAAAATTACGTAAGAAGATTTGGCGACAGGGTGGATTTGGCAAAACTTGCCGAAAAAAGTTTGTCCCACCATTTGGACATTGTTCGTAATTCATATTCGGATATAATGCCAATGTGTAGTTGGCTTTTTGATCGACCAAGTATTAGGATAATTTTCCGAATGTAGTAGGGTTCCATTTACAAATTGTATAAGATGATTTGGCGACAGGGGAATTTGGTAATACTTTTCAAACAAAAGTTTGCCCGAACATTTGGACATTGTTCGTAATTCATATTCGGATATAATGCCGATATGTAGTTGCAATTTTTACAACTAAGTGTCAGTATTAGAATAATTTTCTGCATGTAGTAGGGTTCCACCAACAAATCATGTCAGACAATTTGAAGACAGGTGAGATTTGGTGATACTTAAAAAAAAAGTTTGCCCAAACATTTAAAAATTGTTCGTAATTCATAATCGGATATAATGCCGATGTACAGTTGAAGATCTTACAACTAAGTATTAGGAAAATTTTACGAATGTAGTAGGGTTCCATTAACAAATTATGTAAGATGATTTGGGCACAGGGGGGATTTGGCAAAACTTTTCGAAAAAAAGTTTGTCCCACCATTTGGAAATTGTTCGTAATTCATGTTAGGATATAATGCCGATGTGTAGTTGGAATTTTTACCAACAAAGTATTAGGATAATTTTCCGAATGTAGTAGGGTTCCATCAACAAATTATGTCAGACGATTTGAAGACAGGTGAGATTTGATAATACTTTTCGAAAATAAGTTTTCCCAAATATTTAAAAATTGTTCGTGATTAATGATCGGATATCATGCCGATGTGTAGTTGAAGTTCTCACAACTCAGCAATAGGATAATTTTCCGAATGTAGTAGGGTTCCATCAACAAATTACGTAAGACGATTTGAAGACAGGTGGGATTTAATAATACTTTTCGAAAACAAGTTTGCCTGAATATTTAAAAGTTGTTCTTAATTCATAATCCGATATCATGCCGATGTGTAGCTGCAATTTTTACCAAAGAAGTATTAGGATAATTTCCCGAATGTAGTATGGTTCCATTTACAAGTTATGTAAGATGATTTAGTAACAGGGGGGACTTGATAATACTTTTCAAACAAAAGTTTGCCTGAAAATTTGGAAACTGTTCGTAATTCGTAATCGGATATAATGCCGATGTGTAGCTGCAATTTTTACCAAACAAGTATTAGGATAATTTTCCGAATGTAGTAGGGTTCCATCAACAAATTATGTTAGACGATTTGAAGACAGGTGAGATTTGGCAATACTTTTCAAAAATAAGTTTTCCCAAATATTTAAAAATTGTTTGTGATTCAAAATCGGATATAATGCTGATGTGCAGTTGAAGTTCTTACAACTAAGTATTAGGATAATTTTCCGAATGTAGTAGGGTTTCATCAACAAATTACATACGTAAGACGATTTGAAGACAGGTGGGATTTAATGATACTTTTCGAAAACAAGTTTGCCCGAGCATTTAAAAATTGTTCGTAATTCATAATCGGATATCATGCCGATGTGCAGTTGAAGTTTTTACAAGTAAGTTTTAGGATAATTTTCCGAATGTAGTAGGGGGTTCTAAAGATGTTTGACTTCATTGCTTTTTCTAAATAGTATTTCATCATTTCACAAGATACCCTACAAAACTTGTTTCACACATTTGAACAAATTACCGAAATAAAAATTATAATAAATCTACAGGAGATGACGTTAAAGGCAAAAATAATAAATTTTTGTGAAAAGTATCCCAATAAGATAATAAATTTTTCCTATAGCATATTCTGTATAGATCATATCCTGCACCTTCAATAACAAATTGTGAATGTTGCCTTATTTAAAACAGTATACTAATTTTTCCATTAAATTTGAGTGATATTCTTACTTGTAAATGCAAGGCTTTAATAAATTATAATAAATTTATGTCAGTAAATTTATTATTCTTAGACACATCGGTCGATCATAAAAATTATTTATGACCAGGTTAAGTGTCATGAAAAAAAGTCGTAACTAATAGTCAAAGCTTTATTAGTATCTTCCAGAAAACATTAAATTAAATCAAAAGAAATTTAAATTGATTGAATCACTTTGGTCCGCTTTTGATTAAATTTCATTGGAGAAATTTTTCTTATTTTAAAGCTCTAGATGTTAAGTTTTATAGATATGGATTAAAAAATTAGCATTATGGGGATTGTACGGCTTAATATCTAGATGATAAATTTTGCCATCCCATAGTTAAGCTTCCAATTTTTAAAAATTGATTTAAAAATTTTGGATTATTGTATTATCTAGCTTTTCTTTTTTTCGCAGTCGTTCATCTATCAAACAAACAAAGTAAAGTTTGTTCACACCGGATGCCGGGAGTAAATTAATTTTTTGTTATAAAAGACTTTTTCAGAGTTGCAATAAACCAGCTATAGCTTTGCAAACTGAAAACTCGTCTTCGGCAGTAGGTCGAGTAGTCATAAAGTTAAAGAGGCTGATTATCGCCGCTAGGGAGGGTAATTGTCTGAAGTTGCTTAAAGCAAATGGGGCCCACCCGAGTCGACGTATCTGTACTTGACTAAATTTATTTCTACTGGATATAACAGCTATTTTAATGAAAATGCTAATTTTGATAAAAATAAAATACCCCCATAAAGGACCTACCCCTTGTACAACTCTTCCAAGACCCAAAAATCACCCCTAAGTGTTAAATCCCCTTTTCCAGCTTTCGTCAGACCTAGAAATCAATTCCAAGTGTAATGTCCCCTTTTCCAGCTCTCTTCAGACACAAAAATCACTCCTAAGTCCAAAATCCCTTTGTCTAGCTCCCATTACCCCAGAAATCACCAATAAGTGTAAAATCTCCTTCTCCAGCTTTCCAGAACCCCAGAAAACCCTTAGGTGTGAAATCATTCTATTCAACCCTTCCTAGCCTCAAGAATCACCCCTTAGCATAAAATATTCTTTTCCAGTTCTCCTTAGCCCCAAAAACTACCGCTAAGTATAAAATCCCCTTGTCTAGTTCTCACCAGCTACAAAAACACCCCCTTAAGTTTAAAATTCCTTTGATAAATCTCCCCAGCTTCCAAAATCACTCCTGAGTGTGAAATATCTCTGTCCAGCTATTTCCAGTTCCAAAAATTACCCCTTAGTGTAAAATCCCTTCGCCCAGCTCCCCCCAGCCCCAAAAATCATCCCTAAGTATAAAATTCATTTGTGTAGATCTCCCCAGCCCCAAAAACACTCCTGAGTTTAGAATACCTTTGTCCAGCTCTTCCCAGCCCCAACAATCAGACCTAAGTGTGAAATCCCTTCTTTCAACTCTGCCCGGCCACAAAAATCACCCCTGAGTATAAAATCCCCTTATGTTGCTCTCCCTAGCCACAAAAATTAGGCCTGCTGCAGAATATCCTTGCCCAGATTTCTCCAGCCCCGAAAGCACCCCTGAGTTTAAAATCCCGTTGTATAGCTCTCCTCAACCCTATTCCTGATCCAACTCTAGAAATCCCTATAGTATCCTGTCTTCCGTCCAACTTTATTTATGGCCAATCTATGCTTCATTTCCAGATCTGATTGTAGAAAATCCCTAAAACTGCCCCTATAAGTGCCCTACCACCTGTCCAGCTTTACTATTGCCCTATCTATGTTATATTTCCTAATCTACTGCCGGAAAGTCTCTAGAAATACCCTTATAAGTATCCTACATTCTGCTCATATTGACTTATGACCTATGGCCCCCTTTACAGCTCTATTGATGGTCTATCTTGATCCAACTCTAGAGAATCCCTATACGCATCCTGTCCCCTGCCCATCTCTATTTAGGGCATACCCACCCTCGTGAAGAGAAATACCAACCAAGTACGACTTGCAGGATAACATAAGAGAGAGCATCAAGTGAACTGTTGGAGATAGGAACAAATAGACAAAATGTTTAGATTTTCACAAGGTTGCCCCTATTTCCTGATGCAATCCTAGAAAATCCCCAGAAATACCTCTATAAGTATGACTTAAAATAAATAAATCGAAGATGGTTCGATGGAAAGGGTGGCTTTAGGAGGAAAAAGAACCAAGTGTCTTTTCGAACGGTATTGGTTTCAGCAGTAACCACGTCGGGATATCTACAGCTACACGTAATAACACAGCCACACGAAACAAACCGAGGAATTAGGCGCTGGCGGTCGACAGACGGACATGGACTAGCGGAGCCCTCTCGAAGAGGAGCACCGAAAAGGGCCCTCTCGTGCAATTACGGGGGGCCCAACGGTCAGGCAACCCCGACATTATCCCCAATTATCCGCGTACGTTTGAGGTTAGGTTTTCGGGCCTCTAGGCCTCGAACCTCGAAAGGTACCGAGCCGCGGGCAGGGCCGCGCGACTCAGCATCCACGGGATAGAGGAGAAGAATTTTCGACTCTGGGTCCCATTATGTGGCGTCTGGCGCGTCAGGTTGTGAATTCAACTCGTCCAGATAGACACGAAAGTCGAAACTTCTTCGGGGTCTATCTTTTTTCAGAAGAGAGAAACACTCGGCTTGGGCCGCGAGGCATGATCAGAAAACAGAAGGGGAAACGCCGATACCGACTACCAAAACTTACTGGACTGCAAGGACCCGCGGGCCAAAACAAAAGATAAAATGTGTTGCAGATCAATTTTGGAACGGTTCAAAATTGAAGGTATTTCGCCGAAAGTTTCACCGAGGTTAGGGGAACAATGCTGACGTCATCTACTACCTTACTGTCAGCTTCTTCTTTATTCATAGTGTACTTGCAAATCTTCACGCTTTAAGGCGGCTTCCGTTTCCTTTTTCTTTCACTTCTCTTTTACCTTGACCTGGACATTTTTCACATTCACTCTTTAATTCTCTTATTCGTTCCTCTAGCCTTCTGCAATTTTTTCATCCACTCCTCACCCAGTCCTTCCTCCCTTAAAATCTTTACCACATTCTCTTGCCAGCTTTCCCCAACCCTTTTCTCAATTAGGTATTTTCACTTCAACCACCAGCCAACTTCACTTCGTTGAGTGCTGAGGGGAAAACAATGGACCAAATGCATGGGACAAAACTTTATTTATGTTATATCTCGTAATAAATAATAATTATTGTCATTTTATTATTTCATTGAATAGTAGTTAAAAAATAGAAACTATTTTTCAAATACATTTATATCGAAAAAATTAGTTTTTACGAAGATATTAACAAAATTAGGCAAAAATGGAGCGAATCCCATGCATTTGATCCATTGTTTTCCCCTCAGCAGTTAACGAAGTGAAGTTAGCTGACTATGAAGTGAAAATGCCTAATGCTATTCCTTCCTTTTTTTCACCTTATACCATATTTTTATATCTTGAGCATCCCCTATCTTCCTATTAATAGTCTCTTCCCAAAGAACTCACTTCTTTCTTCTTTCCATCTCGTTAATCCTATCGGCCTCCCTCTCCTTTCTTCTACCTCCTTCAAACACTTTTCCACTAATTCCCCTCCGTAAGTCAAGCGCCGATTTTTGAATCCACAAACACTGCTATGATTCACCCTTTCTCCCTATTAATACTTCTATTTACCAAATAATTCAGAACATACGTTTTGTATATTACCTCTTCCCCTGTACCCTTTTTCACTATAAATGTATCACTGCCCCTTATTCCCATAACTCTGGCTACCCTTTTCCTCTACATAGTCTATTGAAAATTATCCATACCCATTTCATTAGTTACCCCCATATTCCTAACACCTTGCTTATTCCTACTCTTTTTATATCCTCTTCCTCACCTCTTCACCTTATCTCTTTTCTCTATCTAAAGAAGGCAGAGACCCCTATTAGAAAATCTATGAAATATTTTTTCTATTCTACCATCTCAATACCTTGGTTCACTCTTTTCCTTCTTTTTCTCTCTCTATTGACTATCCTCCCAACCTCTTGTTCCGCCCTAGCCTTCTACGCCGTTTCTTCAAACATTTTATTTTCCTCCTTTTTTAATCACGGATCTGAATATATTGCGTCTTTTCCCCTATATTCTTCTGTACTACTTTTCCCTTCCCTCCATTTTTTTAATTCTTTTCACACTTCCTTTTTCTTCTCTTTATACATTCCTCATACTTCTACTCCCTCCATCACTAAGTTCTTTTTTGCCTGTGCCATCCAATTTCTCCTATCATTATTTCCATCTCTTCTTTTACATTTTTCATTCACACTTGTTTATATACAGTCCCACTATCTTCCACCTCTCTACTCCCACCTCCACCTCTTCTACTTTTAATCCTTCTTTTTCTTCTTTCATCTCTTTCCTATTTCTTCCTGTTATACATTCTTTTCTCATTCCGAAACTATAAGGGCTCTGTCCGGAGCTAAAAAAACCCCAAAAATTCTACTATTTGGTTGGAAATGGAATTATTTTATTGGAAATGCTATATTTTCCTATATTGCTATATTTATATATATATATGCTATATTTATATAATTCCGTTCATTGCTCTCACTTTTTTATTCTTCCTCAAGCTCATTGCATTTTGAACCTGCCATCTGTAACCTTTTCGTAACCTTCCGCTTACACTTTTCCATCCCTTTTCCCCTATTTACGTCTTCATTTTTATGACCACCCTTCTTTTATTTCTCAACTCTTTTTGCTTCCTAATAATTCTCATTTTTCTCTACTCCACACGGTGACGGAGGCGTCACCTCATTTTTATTAACTCTATCCTTTGTTCGTCCCGATCCAATCATATACCTTCTGTCTAAACCCTTCCATACTTCTCTCACGTTCTTTTTCCCTTCTTTCTTTCCTCTTCCTCTATTCCTCAACTCATACTTATTCCTTTCTACCCATATGAAACCATCTCCTATCTAACCTTCTTAGCACTTCCACTACTTCTTTCAGTTTATTCATCTATAATCTTAGACACTTTACCACTACAGGGGAGATTGGTCCTAAGTCGGCACTGTAGGTTAAGCCAGCACCCTCGCGTTTCTAAAAAATGGCGCGCGTGTCGGCTTAACCATTTTGTCGCATAACAGGTTGGTAGACGTGGACGTAATTTACGCTGACAATTGTCACTTTAGTTTTTGCTTGACAGCGTGAGCGGGGTATAAATTTGTCGTGTTGGTTTCTGTGTTCTGTGTGATTTCGCCTGATAAAGTAGAATTTTTATTTGAATTTGTTTCGTGTGCGTAATAGCATGAAATGTTTAAACATTCGTCGTGGTCCTGAATCGGCACCAAAAGGTAGTCCTGAGTCGGCACCTTTTTCTTTGTTGCCTTTGTTGTTATTTGTCTGTTATTTTATTTTGCTGTGTTTCAATTCCATGTCACTCGTCTCTCGTTGGTTTTTTTTTCTACTTTGGTTGTGTTTTGACTGTTTTTTCATTGTAAATGGTTTGAGTTGGTCCATTTCCTTCTAAAACTTAAATAATCTGCCCTTTTCTTGCATTCGACGAAAAAAAATATGTGCCGACTCAGGACCGGCTTAGATAAAGGATCGTGGTACCTGATAAAAGTCATTAAAGCGCCAATAAACCCTGATTAACCTCTGTTTTAAACAAAAACTCTTACTGTGCCGACTAAGGACCACTCTTCCCTATTTATTTTTCTCTTTTTTTATTTCCTTTCTATTCTTCTCTCAATTTCCTCAACTTTTTAATATAATTTTTGAATTTTCTTCCTCTATCGGCTCTCTTCTCAAATTTATCTTTTCACTTCCTCTCATATTTCCCATCATTCTCATCCTTCGTTCCGTGTTCTTTTCTTTTTCAAGTGGCCTTTAAATCACGTATATCTATCTCTTATCGATTCAAGAAGTGGATTTAGTAGACCATGAAGGGACTCAACTAGTTACATAGTCCAAAATTCTTTTAGGTGTCATCCCCATATTAGGTAAGACGATTTTTTTAGGGGGGGGGGGGGATTGGAAGACCTCACGTAAGAAAAATTTTTAGTAACAAAAAAAGTAAATCCAAAGGTATGACAACATAGAGGAAAGTCCAGAAGAAATTCGATCTGTTTATGCAGAAGTATATTGAATATTCAACAAAATAAATGATTTTTTAACCAAATAGTTGAGTTTTTAACAAACAAAAAAAGATTTTTCAACCCAGACGATTCATTTTGTATTAAAAATGTCAAATTTTCAACAAACTACAAGAATTTTCAACCAAAAATATGTATTCTTAACTAACATAGGAAGATTGATTGTCTACCATAAAAGTCGAATTTTCAAATAACAAACATTTTCACCAATGATTATTTTTTAACTAAAGAGGATCAATTTGTACTAAAAATGAAGTAGCCTAATTCTCAGTTAAAAACATTAATTAAAAAAAAAGATTTTAACAAAAAAGTTGAATTTTTAAACTAAGAAATAAATTCTCAACTAAAATGATACATCCTCAATCAAAAAAATTCATTCATAACCAGAAATGGAATAGTTAAATTTACAGTTAACAAAATGAATTTTTGGGGTTTTTTAGCTCTGGACAGAGCCCTTATAGTTTCGGTCGAGTATCCTTCCATCCGTCTGTCGTACTTTTCTCCTGCCCGACTTTACCCCATGCCAAAGCCGACTTTACCCCGTGCCCTAGCCGAGTTTACCCCGAACCCTAGCCCACATTACCCAGTACACTAGCCTACTTGATCCCGTACCCTTCCCGACTTTACCCCACACCCTACATGACTTTACCTCGTACGTACCAGACTTTACTACGTACCTTGCCCGACTTTATCTCCTACCCTAGCCGACTTTACTGCATACCATAACCGAATTTACCCCGTACCCTAGCCGACTTTACCCCGTACCCTAACCGACTTTACCCCGTACCCTAGGCAACTTTACCCCGCACCCTAG
>CAKNYM010047642.1:0-11240 GCA_932195095.1 Andricus curvator
TAGGTGTACATTATATAGCCTAAGGTTCCTCTGAAAAAATCATAAACACAATAACATTGCATTTTGTGGAAAATGCTTATTTTTGCTAATTACAAATTTGGAAAATCTTTACCAAATCTTCTTTAGCTATATGTAAATTATTTCTTCTGTGTGGGTGGTGTGAAGGGAATGTTATAAGATCAACTCAGAATTAGAAGAAAATGTGGAAAGTTTTATTTATCTATTTTATCAGTCAGTATTTTGCGTTGAATATATTTTTCCTTCTTTTTTTTCTTATATTTTTTTTAAATAATATTTATTTGTTATGTTTTTTAAATAATATATTATAACTCATTAAGAATTATTACTCCTACATATGTTTCAATGCTTTTTCTATTTTGAATATGGCGCCAGAAGTCCTTTTAAAGAGATTTAGTGATAGATCGAGATACCACGCGGCGCTGATTGTACTGTTTCTGTTTACTTTTTTACGGCGTTTGAAAACTGTGTTATTTTGTTAATTTTTTAATATTTATCGCGAGTGTTGACGTTTCGGAGGGACTTTCCCCCTCAAATAGGGATATGTGCTTCCTGTGGGGAGAAAAATTGCCCCCTGACATCCTTTCGGTGCGCTAGCATTCGAAATCAATTCTTTGAGGTGAGTTTTGTAGGTTATATTACCCCCTACATGAGCCTTAAAGGAAAACCATTTTCCCCATTAAACAACGGTTAAAGACAATTTCGTAGAACGTCCTGAAAGTAATAATTATTTTTCTAATTAATGTATAGAATTCCTGAAAATAAAACCAGAATTCAACGATAAAATTTGGAAAAACACCACAAAATGCTCCCATTGGAATTCCTAAAAACGAAGAAATTCGTTTCTTTGCACAAAAATAAAAAAGAGGAAAGAAAAATGAAAAAAAAAATTTGGTGCAAAGAAACAAATTTCTTTGTTTCCAGGAATTGCAATGGGAGCATTTTGTGGTGTTTGTCCAAATTTGATCGTTGAATTCTTGTTTTATTTTCAAGAATTCTATACATTAACTTGATTATTGGACGTTAAATGGGATATTGAATTTGATTTTAATCTAATTTAAAATTCTTAAATTTCAATTATTTTTCTGGACTATTTATCGTATCTAATATGGTTTCGTGGGAATGTTGAATTTTTAATTTTCTCATTTTTTTTTCCCATGGTTCTAAAACCATAAATATAAGCTGTGGAATCCTGGCTAATGAACCTAACCTGTATTTTTGGACCACGAATAAGTGAACCAAGGGAAATTTTATTTAAAAATCTCTTTGAAAGTTAATTTTGCGATTCAGAAGGTCGCAAAACGTCAAGAATTGAACTAATGATGGATTCTTATTCTTTGAAGAGTTTTTATGAGATCATTAAGGTGTACCCTATACTTCAATATACATTTTCATTTTTTGGACGGAATTTACAAAAATATGTTTTTTCTCCATGTTGTTCTTATGGGAAACTTTAGGGGTTGGGCGACGCCTGCTAATATTTAACAAATAAATAAAAAAACAAATTCACCGTTTTTAGCAACCAACCAGAATTGGGGTTGGGGGTGCCACCAAAGAAGTTTAACACTTTTTTGGGGGGGAGAGGCAACCCTTATTGTCATATATAATAATAGCGAGCGCCCTTTCTTGTAAAGGACAAAAGCCTTAGAATTGGAGACTTTGGCATTTAGATGCTCACAGGAAAATAAAATTTGCTTCATGAGAGTTTTTCGTCGGCAATTTGTATTTTTGGCGAATAAGAAAAGATTTCAAAGATTCACACATTTTAACAATTTGATGTCATGTTAGCATTTTACACCGAAAACTTGGTATTTTAAAACAAAAATTATTATACCTCAAACCAGATTCGTAATGCCCATGTTCACGTGGCCGGATTTTTATAGATACCAAGTTCTTTAGGTATCTGGAAATCTTATCACTCTCCAGAATTTTTTACACAATTTTATTTGCTGATCCGTAGGAGATAAGTCTTGTCTAACAGGCTCCTTTAATTCGAATATGGTTAGTCAAAGACTGATATTTTTATTAGTAATATTTTTTAAATCTTAAATTTAATATCATTCATATTTGAGAAACTTATATGTACAACTAACAATTAAGAAATTGTTCGATTTTAAACGTTTAGAAATTGTCTGATATTACGAAATCATAATTGTTGATTTCCAAGCACTATTGATTTGAAATCGTCTAAGGACTAAAGACAGTAGGAACCTATTTTACATTGGGCAATTTTAAATTGAACCATGGGGGATGAAACAATTTCAAAATATAATCCTAAGCTTTTGGAATTATACAAATTTTAAACAAAATACAGAACATTTCATGGTTCATTTTTATATTATTCAAAAAATTGTTTGTTTATGATTTTATGCATTCAAAAGACAGTTTTTAAAGATTGAATGCGGAAAATTTGAAGGTAATTTTCTTCTAAAAAGTCGAGCTTCAAAGTACTTATTTAAATCTTATGTGTTCAATCAAATTGATGTTCGAGACTTAGATTTTTATAGTAGCTCTATAAATAAAATCGCTTTATTTTTGCTAAGCCAGCCTTGGTTTTGATTACCCAATTTCTTTTCTTGAACTGACTTACGAAATATAAGTTTAATTTATTATCGCAGAAGAACAACCTGGACGCTCAGTATATAGGAGCTAACAATTGAGATACCAGGTGTATATATTTTAATGAAAACCCAGAATATTCATCAGATACATATAGATTATTATATATACATATAGATTATTATACATACAGATAGATTGGTGAATATGATACTATAACACATCTATAATTTTTTAAATATTATATATTATTATTTAAATTCTATCAGATCTTTTCAGAACAAGACTTGTATGAAATCCTGCGTTTCGGAATGCCGGAAATTCCAATCAAACTGCATTTGTCAAAAAATCTTATTTGTTCCTATCCAGATTTTCTTATTCCATAAGACTCAGTAGAGTCTTATGATAATATATTTGTATAAAAGAATAAGATTTATCAACGAATGAAATTCGATAGGAAATTTCAAAATTTTGGTAAATAGGACTTGATACATGTGTGGTGCATGTAACGTTTGATAGAATTTCAATAAAAAATTCTTGATAGAAAAAGTATAAGATTTCACAACGTAAAGAACGTGATAGACATTTTCGCGATTTTGAGACATAGGATTTAGGGAGTTCAAATGAGAAAATATTGGTTAAGAATTATATAAGGTTTCTCGATGAATAGAGTCATATACAAAATCTTAAGATTTCGGAACATAGGATTCGATACAATATAACATAATATTTGATTTTTTTAGAATTTGGACCTTTGAGAAGATATTTTGTTCTACAATTTCGCAGGTTCAAAATTTGTCCCAAAGAAAAAATTGAAAAAAAAAACTGGAATAGAAATGTAAACGCATCTCTGCGAACCAACGTTCACATTGTTCATATATTTAAGCTTACCTTAAAGGATTTGAGATTACACATGCAAAAAATTCGAAATAGTTTAATTTTAGGCATATTTTAAGCATATTTTACATATACTTTACTTTTGACTCATTCTAAGGAATAATTTGAATAGCAAAGTGCATAATTACTACCTCAATTTACATAATCATCTTGCAATTTAAACACTTATTTTTACAACTTTTTCATGATATTTAAATTCCTACTGTCACAAAAGTTCCGACGCAGTAACTTTAAAGTTTTTCATAGTTTAATGATTGGTACGACTTTTCGTTAGTCTAGAGAGTTCATCAAAATAAAAAATTCCTATCCACATTTGCATGAATAAAATTTTGATTAGCTGTACCAATATTGTTAATAGTTAAATCATTATTGAAACCTCAACAGGACATCAAATGTCACTTTCCGATAGAATACCAATATAAAAATAAAGTAATGAAAAAACAAAAGCATCACTACATGTTAGCTTCATGCTGAAAACAGAATGTATTAGCTGGGTACACTTGTACATTATTATTAGTAATGCAAAATCATACATTCTTAAAAAAAATGTAATCGTCTATTTCTTCTTACAGAGTTAAGTTCACAGTCGGAATCTTTGCGTGAGGGATTTTCTATTCCTGATGTTTCTCGTGGCAGCCCATCTTCTTTTTCTCCTGAAAGACAACACCCTCCTGCTAGTTCTCTTCCTCCTGCCACACTTCATTCTCCGACCAGATCTTCTTCTCCAGCAACACCACATTCTCCGACCAGGTCTTCTTCACCTGCCAAGTCTCCTCTTCGTGCAAGGTCCCGGTCTCCTCCTACCAATCACTGAGTTCCAATTACTATTCTTCCTTCCACTGACACACCTGGATATGGACTGGACAAAATTGATCTTATTCGATTCACTTCCTACAAAAATCCGCGCTGGCAATTCAAACTTCGAAAATACACATTTCCTGAAGATAAATCAGTTAAACTACAACCAAGCCGGGATGTCTTTCTGCCCCGGCCAACTGGAGAACAAAGTGTATTAACAACGCTCAATGGTGACGTCTATGCAATCTTGGAGAGTACTAATTTTCTTGCTGGACTATATAAATATAATCCTAAATATTACCGTAAAGCGCGGGCACAAGTCAACATTGAAAGTGGCCGGAGTACCGCAATGGTCCCAATGCAAATGGAGGCAAGCCCAGTAGGCAGCTCACGCCCAATCTTCGATAATTATAGAGTAGAGCTTGTAGATCACGGTGATCTGTAGGTTACTTTAGCAAGAAACTGGTTACCGGTACATCAAATCGCTGACATTTGTTTTCAATTTTTTTTATAATTCACTGTTACAAATTACTTGTAATTACAAATATTAATGAAACTCAATGTATTATGTTTCTCAAGGCTTCTATACTTCCTCAATGTCCCAGCCATTCTTTTTCGTGAGCAAATAACTAAAAAGTTCTGTTTCATTTCCGCACAAAAATATTTTCAGTATGCACAATACAACCAACGATTACTCTTTCGGCTTTAGTTCTGTTACTATGCGCTCCCTTCGTTGACCGAAGTCGAGTGGTGCTGACGTTCGTATGAAATTGGTAGATGGGCGTGTGAATCAGATAATGGAATAATAATGCATGAATTCGGAACAGTTTGAGGCGATGAATGGAGAATGGATGTTTGGAATGCTAAAGGGATGAATGATCTCAAGGAAAGGCAATTACAAGAAACAATTCACGTGAAGAAGCCAGATATTGTATGTGTGCCTAGAACAAAGAAAAAGGGATGCCACATCACAGTGATAGGAAATAGAGATTTAACAAACGGGTTCAAACTATGATCAGCAGTAGATGATTAATCATATCGCAGCTAATGAGTTGGTCTAATTAAGAATAAAATAGAAACACCACAGAAAAAACAAAAGATAAACTTTACATCGATTTCCGACGAAAGATTCTTTGCAACAAAAATTAACTTGAGAGGATAAACTTTACACAAATATCAAGAAGCATAAATTTGTATCTACCAGATTGTTGTAGGTTAGAATGAAAGTGGGAATCAGAAGACTATTCATCATACTGTTCTGCGCTCCAGTTGATAAAGAAAGGAGTGAAGTAAGAGACGCCTTGTGGGACACTTTGAACAATATTGTAGGTAATGGCGATCATGGGGAAAGACTCATTCTACTAGAAGATATGTATATAAATATAAATATATATATATATATATATATATATATGTATATATCCAAAGAGATTTTTTAAGAGAGAAGAGGTAGATAATGGGCACAGAGTGATTCAGATTAATTGTCTCGATATGGTGTAAAGCTCATTTAATTTTCTAATAGTCATCTCATTGTTATTATGCGTTTGTATTAAGACTCATCAGATGGACGTATCCGTATATAATTACCTAGACAAGAATACAAATGCAAATGTATCGATAAATCTGTTCATCTCTTTTTCCTATCACTCGTTTTCGCTTGCATAACCAAGGGACTCCACCATCTTTATCCTCCTCCTCAATGAATGTTACCATCATTGCCTTCAGATTTATTCAATAACATACTGTTTTTTTAATTTCATAGATAATTGTTGTATTGAAGAGTAAGCGAACAGAGCATGATCATGAGATCATGAAGGTATACCCTATACTTTATGATATATTTTCATGTTTTGGACAGAATTCTCAAAAATTTGTTTTTTTCTCTAGGTATTCCCGTAAACACGTATTCCCTTGTTTTGGAAACCTAACAAAATGAGAGGGGGGTAGTACAATAAAATAAATTCGATACATTTGTTCTTTTGGGCTACCCATATATAACAAGTTTGCAAAACCGAGAAATTTCTTCTTTTAGCCCACTATGCTGAAAACTTCCCCCTAGTTCAATTTTCTGCAGAGATGTGTCAAATTGCAGGTTCTGGCATATAGGTTTGCATTAACAAATAAAATTTGTCTACGTGATGGTGATATTTTTTTGTTATCACAATCGGCAAAAATAAGGAAAAATTGGAATTTTTTTGTTTAAATCACTATGCTGGAATCTTTTCTTTTAGTTCAAATTGTCTTGGAAGACATGTGAAACTGAAGGTCTTGGAATGCAGATGTGTATCAAAAAAATTCAATTTGCTATGTCATGGCACTGCTTTTTTTGTAATCAATTGATGAAAAATAAGAAAAATTAGGGAATTTTGTTTTTTTGGATCACTATTCTCTAAAAAATTTTCTTTTAGTTAGATTGTCCTCGAAGATGGCTTTCCTTCTCTAGACGAAGATATGCTAAAAGTATTTTTATCAGTCCGATTTTTTTCGGAAAGGTGCATTAGAAATAAAATTTGCTCTTTTAATCAGTTTTTTTTGTCAACAGAAGATGTCCTTCTTTTAGACTACGATGCTTGATGAATTAAACAAGTTCACTTTTGTTAAAGTTTAGAAAAATCGTTTAGATATAGAGATTTTAATGATGAAGCATGAGGGACAAGAATTCGTTTGTAGGATGAAAAGGTCAATAATGGATTATCATGATATGAAAACGGCTCAAAATTCATGTTCAAGAAAGTTGAAATTTAAATATTACAGTTTTACATAATGCATAAGCTAAACTGACTTTATGAAATATATTTATAGAAATAAAATTAATTTTATTACAGGGTGTCTACTTTATCTGGAAAACTTGGAATTGTCAGGGAATTTTTATATCCTGGAAAAACCTGGAAATGTCCGGGAATTTTTTTTGAAGTCAGAGTATTTGTTCGCAAGGGTGCCTAATTTTTGTTTGTTTGCAATATAAAATTAAATAAAAATGATTTTCGATTTGTACAAGTAGCTTTATATTACTGTATTTAATAAATTTGTTAAATTTTTTTTTTTTTAATTAATTTTCTAACCGAAATTAAACGGTTCTTTATTGCTATCCATAATTTTGGATGTTGAATGTATTTTTTAGAATTATTGTTTGAATTTTGAGTATCAATTATTTGAAAAAATACTATGCACTTTTAAGGTTGAGCAATAATTTTAAAAACTACAATGAACTTAAAAAAAATTCGTTCATCAAAATATTTAATTATGGTATTTTTAATCAATGAATAATATTAGGTAAACCCAGTGCCGGATCATGGGGGGTGCTTGGTGGTGCTGAAGCACCGGGCCCCACGCTAGTGGGGCCCCCCTTTTCCCCAAGGAAAAAATATAATATACAGTAAAATAAGCCGGTTATACAGAAGGAAATAATAAATGATAGAATTTCAAATGGAATCTGACGAAATATTATTTAAAAATGCTAAAAAAAAAAATTTATGTAAATTTCTTTAGCTGTATAATTAAGAATATTAACTTTAAAATTTAAGATAATTAGCTAAAACAGTTAACCGAAAGATTACAAAAGTACTATAAACTGACTTATTATTATTACTATGTAAATAAATTTTTATTTGTTATTGAAGTGAATTTAATTACATAAAAATCTACTCTACAATGAGAACGTATATGCTCTTTTTCCTAAAATCCGCCCCCTTGAAGGGGCCCCGTGGTTATTGTAGCTCTGGGCCCCGAAGGGTCTTAATCCGCCCATGGGTAAACCAGTTTTGTTTATTGTTTCAATTCTGGAATTTTTGACAGTATCGGATATTTTATAATTCGGCAATTTTCTATCGCGAATTTTATTACGTGGTAACTTTTAGTCGTCCAAAAAAATTAAATCATAATATAATTGTAATTATATTAAAATTATAAAATCGCCGACTAATTTAAATTCCACAGTCAGATGAGCCTAGTTGTTCCTCTCAAAAAGCTAAAAGCAATTCTCTTGTCGCTTTTCTTTATATTGCGTTTATTTTATTCAGAAAATGACATTATTTTATTTAAAAATTCGAAAAATGTCATGTATACTCAACAATTATGAATTCTTTCAAATTTACAGATTTTGCTATGGAGGACCAGCAAAAAATTAGAAATTCCAATGATTTTTTGTTGCAGAATTTAGAATTTTTTGAATTGCCTTATATTCACACTTTTCTGCAACGAAATGAGTTTTTAACTAGAATGCAATAGTGAAGTTTGCAGTTATAAAATTGATTCTCAATAAAAAACGAATCTTTAACATAAAAGTTATATTTCAAACCAAGAAAATAAATTTTAAACTAGAATGTTGAATTTTGAACGAAAATAATGAATCATCAACTAAAAAGAATTATTTTCCACTAAACAGATGAATTTTAAACAAAGTGCTTTAATTTTTAACCAAAAAGTTTACCTCTTAACTGGAAAAGAAAAAGATTTTAAAAGGTTGACAAGAAAATGTAGATTTTTAAGATTTCGAACAAAAAAATTAGAAGCTTTTTAAGAATTTTGAAAGATTTCAGAACATTTAAAAAGATTTATTAATTTTAAAAAAATCTAGAAGGTCTTAAGGTAATTTTTTTGTGTTGAAAGATTTAAAAAAATTTTTTAGCAATTATTCGAGTCAGTTTAAGAAATATTTAGGAATTTAATAGGGCGGGGCTACAGGTACCGAAATTTCAGTACAAATAGCCAAATTTTTTCGGTACGTGTAGACACTTTGTGTTCAAGAGATTACAAATATTTTTAAACTTTGAAAGATTTTCGAAGATTTATCAGATATTTTTTAATTTCTTCTTTTAAATTTTCTCAACAAGCTTGGCTAAATTATATTTATAAATCCGTGAAATCTAATAAAAAAATAAACTGAATGAATAAATCATTATTCGGAATTTTTATATTGTATGAAATATTATTTTCTTTGTGAAATCATCATTTTGTTGAATTTTTCTGTCTTCTTTGACTGAAGAATCTGGGGTGACGGACAACTTTGCACGTAGCAACTTTGCACGTGCCCAACTGTGCACGTCGATGGCCGGACGGACAACTGTGCACGTCCATCTGTGCACGTGCAAGACCAGAGGAGCCCATCTGTGCACGTCGAAATTTCGACGTGTACAGTTGTCCAAGTGCCATCTGTGTACGTGCACAGTTGTCCAAGTGACAACTGTGCACGTTGAAATTTCGACGTGCACAGTTGTCCATGTACCATCTGTGCACGTGCACAGTTGTCCAAGTGACAACTGTGCACGTCGAAATTTAGACGTGCACAGATGGGCTCCTGTGGACTTGGACGTGCACAGATATAACTTTCCTAACTGTGCACGTGCACAGTTGCCACTTGCCCAACTGTGCACGTGCACAGATGTCCCTTGTCCAACTGTGCACGTGCACAGATGTCCCTTGCCCAACTGTGCACGTGCACAGATGTCCCTTGCCCAACTTTGCACGTGCACAGATGTCCCTTGCCCAACTGTACACGTGCACAGATGGAACCTGCCTAACTGTGCACGTGCACAGATGTCACTTGCCCAACTGTGCACGTTTATGTCCTTACGTAAGGGTTTATACGAGGATGATCCTTTATATCTACGTATAATAAATTTTTAACAGTTAAAATTCCAAATTATTATAAATATGAGAAAATCTTTCTTTAAATTTATTTTGCTTCCTCATAGAGAAAGCTTTGTAATAGTTACATTTTCGAAAAAACTTTATTTCATTTAATTTAACTTTTGTCAGTTGATAAATGTCTAATACAATGTTCTGAAGCTTGTATTAGATATTTAAATTTTGTGTGTGTGTGTTGATGCTACACTTTTTTGTGAACACGATATCTTGAGAATAGTTGCAGATAAATTGATAAAATTCGTACGGCTTATTTTTACCACTAATAACTTAAATCAGACACAAGGATTTCAAAAAATGTTGATTGCATTTTTTAGCACGTTTTTACTACTTGAAAAATTGTTTTTTATAGTTCAAACGTTATTTCATTATCATAATTCACAGTCAATGCATGCAAACAGAATATTCCTTGACTCGAAACAAATTCATTGTTCTATAATATTAATATATTTTATTGAAGATTAAGAAAATTTTAATCATTTATAATATTGGAAAAATTGAGATTCACAATTTTATTAAAATAATTAATCCTTCTTCTTTGAGGAAGCAAATTATCTATTTGCTATTTCATCACGACGAGGAAGCAGAGTGCTCATGAAATGAACCCTAAAAAATATAGACTCCGGTAAAACGCCCAAAATCGAATTCACAGCTAGTTTTAATACTTACATCTTAATAAGCCCTACACTTTCAAAAATGTTTGGAATTCTCCAACACTTCTACAATACAAGAGTAAGGTAAAATTGCAAACACGGTATTGGAATGACGAAATTGCAATACATGTATTGTAAGTGCTGTAAATCGTGAAGTCACCGTCGAGCATTCCAATACATGTATTGTAGCGTTTATAAGTCGAAAATTGTGCACAAGGGATTCACGGAGTTGATGGAATTTGCGGAATTCATGAAACTTAAGGAATTCACGAAATGTATGGAATTCACGGAATTCATGGATTTCACGGAATTCACGGAATTCGCGGAATTAATGGAATTCACGGAATTGAAGCTATTCGCGGAATTCATGTCATTTAGGGAATTCAAGAAATAAACGGCCATACCACGCTGAAAACCCCAGTTCTCGTCAGATCACTGAAGTTAAGCAGCGTTGGACGCGGTTAGTACTTGGATGGGTGACCATTCAAGAATACTGACATGAGTGCTGTTAGCACATCGTGGGTGTGGTGAGCCCACACTTGTAGTTATTTATAACTACAAGAAAAACCTAGAAACACTACCCGAATCGGATAGTGTCACGCCTACCCTGAAAGGGAAATGGTTTAATGGTATATATATATATATATATATATATATATATATATATATATA